>OW052221.1:151482607-151777607 GCA_932526605.1 Nephrotoma flavescens | reverse complement strand
TTAATATTGAAATCCCCGCTCATAATCACCGGCAAAAGATGATAGTCTCCTTGGAGAATTTTTGAAATTCTTTAGGATATGGGGCAAGGACGAAATGTATGAACTTCATTATGTCTTCGAAAGATTTATTCGGCGAGGTTAATACAACTACAGAAAGCATCTTATTCCCATTGAGAAGCTGAAGTTCAGCCGTATATATATCATCAATGAGTTGTGTTGTTACGCTCATACCGATTGTTTGTCCAACGATGATTTCTTTATGCGAGGTGACTGTATGGTATGAGTATTCTATTTGAATTTTTATATATTGTTACTCCGGCAGCTCACTCACCGTCTCTCTTGAACTGAACGCAGATCTGGAAAAGCAAGAAAATTGAGCATCCTTGCGTGACTGTGTCAGTTAGGTCGAGGTGATGTGTATGACCTAAGACTCTGACAGTTCAATGTTAAAAACCAGACGTCATTATTATCTCGTACAAAATTCGCCATTACAACGGATAAAGCGGATTTGTGGTGAGGCGCGATAGCTAATTTTGAAAAAGACCCATTGAGCTCCCATTTTTACGTCCATGGTAGACGACATGATCATCGATAGCCGACGTGATGAACAGTCCTTCGAGACTCGTTACTCGTGCTAAAGCAATATACACAATTTGTTAACTGTGTCTTTTATCGTAAGAGTATATACTGACTATCTCGTTGTAGGTACCACCGTGTGATGCATGAATTGTGGTGGCACATGAAGGTACGACGCTTTACATTAATTGTTGTTTATGCTTAACATTAATTGTTGTTTCGATTAATAGTTGAGCTTTTTCTAGAAATGGGCACCAAACATCGGTCGATATTCGTTTTCTGCGCCCATTCAGCTTCAAGCCACCTGACCTTCTTGCCAACTTGTGAATTTGAACCGAAATCCATCCAGAGTCGTTTGACATTTTTTACTGTCGACGTTTTCATCGTTTTCGTTGTCCTGGTTAGGATGCCTATGCATTCGATATATTTTAGACAGCCCATAGTTCCATTCGCCAGTCCATTTGTTACGTCAATATTGGTTTTGAAAAAGTACGGCAAATTATTTGTGTCCACTATGCTCATTTTATGGATCTTTTGACGGAATTGCTACTCCGGCAGCCCACTGACCATTTCTATTGAACTGACAACAGCATTCAAACGTAGGAATATTAACAAGTTCGTCATTGCGCAGCCAGGTCTCGAAAACCAAATGAATTGAGCATACCTGCGTGACTGTGACCTGAGACTCTGACAGTTCAATGTTAAAAACGAGATGTCATTATAACCCCATTCAGTAGAAGACATGATCATTGATAGCCGACGTGATGAACAGCGCCTAGAGACTCGTCACTCGTGATAAAGCAATATACAGCAGTTGTTGACTGTGTTTTTAATCGTATGAGTATGCAATTTCGTAATCGTAATTCGTATTTCGTATCGTAATTTTTTTTTTGATTTTTCTGATCGATGGAAATGTCGATGGTTTCTATTTCATTCATTAAATTAATTTTTTCATTTTCCCTACTATTATACATATACATAAAAGCATGCCATGTATAGTAAAAATTGTTTTTGTTGAGTTTCTTGCTTTTTTTCAAACGAAGTAGGTATACGTCATTTCCGTTCGTTTCATTTACAAGTTTACTCTAATACAAAAAATTTTGGTAGGCGCGCGTAAAGATGTTTACACATCAAAAAATATATATTTGCAGAGTTATCTTTGAAAGATCGAGTCCAAAATTTTTAAAAAATATCTAGATGAATGCAATAATTTTAGGGGAAACTTAATAAATTAAAATCGGAAAAATCACAAAAAATATACTTTCGTATTTAGATTTTAGATACCACTGCTCACACAAAAAAATTAAAATAAATAATTTTTTTTTGTTTTTTTTATTTTAGTTTTACTTTTGTTGTTGTTTTTCGATTCGACCTAAGAATTTTTGTGGAGTGAGTCAAGTTAACTCCAAGTTAACTTTTGCTGTTTATGTTGAAGGGTCAACCCAGGTTGAACCTAGGTTCAACCTCCTATATAAACAGTATAATCGAAGACTCGTCATACATGTTTCGCTCAAGACATTGCCAAGAAGGAAGTTGTGTACATGACATGTCTCACAATACCCAAGTATTTTTATTTCCGAAAATTTGTGCATTTTCCTGACATTTTGATGAAATCATCACCGACTTTTGTCAGCAAAAGTGTCCGAAATATTTAAATCTTTCCTATGAATGTTGTCGCTAAAACTCGGACAAATGATGAATTTGAGTAAACAAAACCTTGTGCATGTGTGAGTGCGCACGTGCTTTAAATAGGGCGGGGCTTGTGAACTAAATATTATGGCGCCATTATATTTTTTATTGGCAATAAAGCAAAGAAAATATGTTAGATTAATTTAAAAAAATTGTTATTTGAAATTTATTATTTTTTATTAAATATTTAACTATATTATAATACAATTTTAATTGCCACAAATTATTATTTTTTAGAACCATTTCTTTAAAAATTAATAACACTATTGAAAAATTTTGATTTTTCTTTATATTTTAAAATCACAATAAAATTTTCACTTCACATAAATTGTGCTGTACACCTAATGGCGTCGCAAACAATAATAATTTTTATATAGTGTTTTATTCTCACCAACACACGAGTGCAATATAAACCCAAAATGTCCAACCTTTTCCGAATATTTTCAGAAAAAATCTAGTACATTAATATTTTTTCCGTTTTATACTTGGGTAGCCTTTGTCCATCAACAAACACTGTACGCGTCTTCTGAGAATCAAATGCGGCTTGTCATAAATTAGTCATTTGAACATACCATCAAAAAACGACAATGCTAAGCTTTTTTCTTTTTCATACACAATTAGAAACAAGAGTACGAAATAGAAACGTATGTTTTTGTGAAAAATAATTCACATCCCAAGTATAACAAAACGGAAAAAATATTAATGTACTAGACTTTTTCCGATAATATGAAGTATTAGTCGGAAAAGGTTGCACATTTTGGGTTTATATTGCACTCGTGTGTTGGTGAGAATAAAACACTATATAAAAATTATTGTTGTTTGCGACGCCATTACGAGTACAGCATAATTTCTGTGAAGTGAAAATTTTATTGTGATTTTAAAATATAAAGAAAAATCAAAATTTTTCAATATCGTTATTAATTTTTAAAGAAATGGTTCTAAAAAATAATAATTTGTGTTGATGAAAATTGTATTATAATACAATTAAATATTTAATAAAAAGAAATAAATTTCAAATGATTTTTTTTTTTAATTAACATATTTTCTTTGTTTTATTTCCAATAAAAAATGTAATAGCGCCATAATATTTAGTTCACAAGCCCCGCCCTTTTTAAAGCACGTGCGTACTCACACATGCACAAGGTTTTGTTTACTCAAATTCATCATTTGTTCGAGTTTCGGACACTTTTGCTGACAAAAGTCGGTGATGATTTCATCAAAATTCCAGGAAAATGCAGAAATTTTCGGAAATAAAAATACTTGGGATGAATGTTGACAAATTTCCAACTGGGATGAACCCTGTATGATGAATTTATATTAGCTGTGTTCCAATGGGACAAATTTGCTACTCACACGTACTTGCAAGTAGATAACCAATGGAACGAGCTAAAACTATGACAGAAGCAAAACATAACCTTTTTTGTATAGAAAGTTAGCTATGTGTATGATTTTGTTGTCGTCTTATTTTGGAAAATTAATTTTTTTAACTAAAATCCACAATAAAATCTCAAAAATAAGTAAGAACTGGTCTTATAATGAAGGCAACGGTTTGATTAGCTATAACCAGCGAGTCTGTAAGAGTCAGTAACGAAACCTTACAGAATTTAACGAGAACGTTTTATTACAGAATATTTGACATTTTGACCAGCGAATCTGTAACACGATTATTATTGTCAATTGAATTTTTAAATGTCAATCAGCAAAATAACAAATTTACCACGCCACGATTTTAGTCAAAAATGAATCTATTTGAGAAAATTGAACAGCTTTTTACCCTATTTAAAGGACGAGGGGGCAAACAATAAAAAAACGGTCTTTGTGGTACGAGTAATAAATCGCACAAGAGACAGATTACTATGTATATGTAACAAGTATGTAGATTACTATGTATGTCACTACGGGAATTTAAAGATATATGTACATAATTTATTAAAGGTAACGATTTTAGAAATTAAAAATTGTCAACAGCAATTTTTTATCCACACTCGAATGACATGTGAGGTTTTCAACATGGTGATGGACCTTGTGCGGCCACTAATGTTGGTGGACAATCAGAATCTATTGAGCTGAAAAGAGCTGATGAAAATGTACATAAAATATTATTTAAATTATTAAAATATAAATAAATATTTGTACACATAAATTATAAAAATGTAACACATATAAACATACCGCCATTTCAAATATACAATTATGACGTTTCCTTCAGTTTGAGCGATAATTTTCGCTCTTGTTACTGATTGCTAACAGACAATTCAAATTTAACGAAACTGAACGAAAAATACTTTGAGTTTCGCTGTCAAAAATCGCTTGGTATTTCACAGAAGTAAACAAAAAATATTGTTTGTCCTCACATTTCAACATAGCCTACTCCTCACAAAGCCATCTATTAGAATTTTTTGGACCAATATACCTACCGTTAATTTTATGCGTATAACTACTTTCAACATCTACACCACGAGCATGGGTAGCTGCAAGTAGATACAAGTACTTGTAAGTAGTTTGCTTTCTCCATTGAAACACAGCTATTGCAATACGGCAAACCCACCCGGTTTTAAAAATTTAATAAATCAAAGCTTCATGGCGTATTAGGTATTATATGCTTTTGTTTTTCAATCAGTCATTGTGCAAACGCATATAGTAATAGTATCCTACCTAATCAGCATTAAATAGAATAATATTGTTATAAAATACAAATGGCATTTACAAACAAGGTGATATTAATAACTGGTGCAGGTTCTGGGATTGGTGCTTGTACTGCTGAATATATAGCGAAACAATGTGGATCCCTTGTTCTAGTCGGTCGAAGTGTCGATGGTTTAGAGAAGGTGCAAGAAAAATGTGCCGGGTCGGGTGAAAAAGCGCCACTAATTGTAAAAGCGGACGTGACAGAAAAGTCTTCACCCAAGAGAATTATAGATGAAACAATAAAGTATTATGGTAAATTGGATGTACTAATAAATAATGCTGGTATATTTTTTCGAGATAGTATAGAAACGATTGACATTGATATGTACGATAAAATGATGAATACGAATCTTCGAGCCGTTATAGCACTTACAAAAGAAGCCGTATCACATTTAGCGGAGACCAAAGGTTGTATCGTTAACCTATCAAGTGTTACGGGTATTAGACCAATGGCAGGTTCGTTATCATATTGTTTATCAAAAGCAGGAATAAGTCAATTTACTGGATGTGTTGCATTAGAACTAGCTCAAAAGGGTATTCGGGTTAATTGTGTATGTCCTGGTACCATTACATCAGGAATACATAAGAAAACTGGCATTACTGATGAACAATACGCAGCGTACCTAGAAAAGTCTAAAAAAACACATCCATTGGGTCGTGTTGGTTCTATGGAAGAAGTAGTAAAAGGTATAGCTTTTCTAGCAAGTGATCAAGCTAGCTTCACTACAGCTGCTCGACTTCCTATAGATGGTGGGCGATTTGCAATGACGCCCAGATAAGGGGAAATATTTTTGTTAATATAGGTTTTGAAAATAATAAAAAGCATAATTATTACTTAGTTTGTGTTGTATTTTTAGGATCTCCTGCTTAATCACTCACTGATTAATTAAGAATCGTTTTACATGGAAAACTATCATTCGCAATAATTTCTAAGTTGATTACTGGGAGTCGATTATGAAATTTTTCCGTCTCGGAAATATTCGATCCGACACCGGGGGAGGGGAGGGGGGCGTTTGGTCTATGAATTTTTTTCGATTTCGTAAAATACGAAATCGTAAAGGAGTGATGTGATCGTCGTCGAGGAAAGACGTGTTTTTGTCTCCTCTGTTAGCTTTTTTAAATGAAAAAAATAGAACGCTATACTTTTTTATGTTTATTTTATTTTTATACGACGCCTTCCCTTCTTTATAATACACGCCAATCTGCTTTCATTTTTATAACAAAATTTAACTAGTACTATAGTACTAAAAAAAACTAGTACTTTTTCTTTTTTTCTTTTTAAGGGCTGAGCACCGGATAAAAAATTATATTTCAACATCCTCGAAATAAACAAATAATTTAATTTAAATGTGTTTAAAATAACTAGCTAATATAATATGTGTTGATAAATAAATAAATAATATTATTAATAATAATTTGTGTAAATTATAATACAATACTTAAGTGAAAACTTTTACATATTGTATATTTATTTTAATCTGTGTAGGTATGATGCGCTTGCAATGGCGCAGAATATCTATATAACAATTTCGTTTTTATATATCTTGATACCGTTGTTTGAATGCATCATATGCATTTTATGTAAATTTTCAATGTGTATAAGAAATTTTTGTGATTAATCTTAGTTTAAAGTTTAAATATTTTATTAATATATAAATACTAGGTAGTATATTAAGTTAGTCTAGTTTTTTTAAGCTGTACATATATATAGTATAGTTTTAAGCTGTCTGTAAATATATTTTTTAAATTTATATTCTGTAAATATATATCCTGTTTATAATTTTTTTTGACGCATTTGAATTTAAATCCGTGACGTAAATATTAAAGAGTTATATTTTTAATTATTAATAGCAAGTTCTTTCCAAAAATAGAAAATGAATTGATGTTTTTATTGATATTGTAAGAATTAATTTTGCGATAAGTTGAAAATTGAATTATTTACTTTTTTGAATATTTAAAAAAAATTAATTAGTCTGTAATTTACAACTGTGATTGTATTAATTTAAGATATTTCCATTTTTCATAATTTATGTTAAAATTTTAATATGCAAATGTATTTTAAAATCAAATAAAACAAATAATTATTTATTATAAATAAAAAATTTACTGAAATGAATTAATTTAATTTTTTTATTTAAAAATTCAAAATGTAAAATATGCCGCTAAAATCGAAATTAAGCTTCACCCACTTTTTTTACCGGAAAAGTATTACATAACCTAACTTTTTCTTTTCAGGCGCCATCGTTCATAGTAAATCTTAAATAAAATCGGACATTCGTGCTGAAAAAAGTCGGCGATGATTTCAGCTAGATGTCAGAAAAATTTAATAATTTCGGATATAAAAATACTTGGGACTTGGGACGTACTGAAATTTTAGCATGACAAAACCGTAGTAGATCTGCTACCATTGTAGTAGAGTGACATCACTGATTTCAATAACCACAGAAAATGTGGTTTTGACAAATGTATAGCCAAAACCAACAACGATGTTGTTGTTGGTTTTGATATAGTTCGACGCCAAGCACGGTCATATTATATGTAGAACGTGGTTTTGATATTGACACGCTTTATGCCCGGTTTACATGCGACCAACATTTTTCTCCTGCAAAATGAGAAAGATATAACATTGACTTTTTGCACATGAGAGACAAGAAAAGAAATATATCCCAACAAAATTTTGCAGGAGATTTTTTATAGCAAGTTCATTCAGAATTACAACAAAAAGTTACTCGGTTTTTATGTAAATGAACACGAAAAATATTACCCGACTTTTGTAGTAGTATTGGTGAAAAGAAAGACAAAAAATTGTGTATTTTTAAAAATGTCAGCAAAGCAAAGTACATAACATAATATTAAAATTTTCAATAGTGTCTTCCGTATTTCAATTTTAATAATTCATTTATAACTCAATATCAATAATTTTTAATTAATAATATAAAAAATTATATAATTTCGCACAAAAAAGGAATGTTGAGTTTGCTAAATAACAAATCGAATGTATGAATGAGTGATAAATTGATGAAAAGTTTTGAAAGTGCCCGTAACAATCCGTTTCAATTTCGGCATTTGCAGTTGTGTCACAATATGGCGGATTTACGTAAAGTCCCGAGCCCAAAGGTCATGTTAGCTTCTACTCCCGATATTGAAAGTGGATACGCACGTGATTTGTTTGTACAATGGGCTTCAAATTCTAACAACAGCATTATTCTAACGAGTCGTACCCCTCGCCTGGGACTTTGGCTCGCGTTTAATAGAAAACGGTGGGAATGGGCATAAAATTACAAAATTATTATAAAATAAATTATTATAAAATAAAATATGTATTTCATTTTTCATAAAAAAAAGACAAAAGTGGAAAAAAATTGATTTAATTCTGTCTTGTCCGATCTAGCCAATCCAATTATTTATTACTCTATTTATTACTCTCTTTATTACTCAGCTTATTGTGGTAAGGGATTACAATTGGCGCCGTGCATCGGTGCGATCATTTTACGGTGGCTAGCTAAATTCATTTGTACCAGCTGGTCGCCTATATCTGCATCTTTCGAATCCATTAGTAGTGCGTCCAAATCGCTTAAATTATTGCTGTAATATTCATTCAAAAGTTAAATGGAGATAATTGAGTGATTTAAACAAACGATCTACTAATATGACTACAGCCGTCAAACGCTTATTTAAAATTAAGTTTTCAAGCACATCTAATTTACGTTTATGAGTATCCTGTTTTATTGTAATATTAGCGATGTGGCACAGAATCGCTTGAAGTGCTAAGTGATCGCATCAACTGTCCCATTTCCGAATTTTATTCAATGTAATAAATCCGTAATTACACAACATTTTAGTACACAAGATATTTTGAAAATACGTCGCACAAAATTATAAATTGTTCTTACAATTTTAATACATCTATGAAAAATTAAAATTTATTCGAAATTGAAGTACAAATGGCGCGGTGTCTTTGTTTTGATGTTTATGTTTTGACGTTTACTTTTGTATATACATACGTATACAAAATACGTATATGTATGCGTAAGAAATCTGACAAAAAATCTCGATTTTTGAAAGTTAACCCGGGTAACTTTTCCGGGTAAGTTTTTTTTTTGTAAATGAACGTGTTATGTCAAAATGTTACCCTGACAGCTCAACCCGTGTAAGTTTTTACCACATCTAAACCCGGGTAAGTTTTTTTTGCCTGACATTTCGAATGAACTTGCTATTAGTCAATACCCAGCAAAATGTTGCCATAAAAGTAAAATACTTTTTACGCTATTTGCCGTAGGCACTTGGCGAAACACACTTATACTTAATAAACACATTTTATTAAACACTTGTTTTTTTATTTCGCAGAATTAGATTTTTGAATATTTTAATTAAAAAATTAATTCAAAAAGTTTAAAAAATCACTCGATCGATTTCGACTTATTAGGTCATCATCAGAAGTATCTACTGATTTGTAAAAGTAAAAATTAGTTATATATAGCAGAAAAAAGCAAAAATTAAACAAAAGAAAGACAAAAATAAGCAATAAAAAGCAATAAAAATTAATCTATTGATCGCGCAGGTGTGCGATTAGTTAAAATAAGCAATAAAAAGCAATTCAAATTAATCTATTGATTGCGCGGGTGTGCGATTAGTCATCGGTTGAGTAAAAAAATTCAAGGTATATTGAAGTACATTTAATTACCTGAGGTATTAGTCAAATTATAGAAAAGGGCGGGCTCTGTAATTGGTGAGAAACGAGTTTCTCTCTGTTCGTTAAGGATATTTTGGTTAAGAAATATTGATTTTCGAATTTCGTAAGACTCTAAGGTATCTAAACGTCTGCCTCTAGGTTGTATATGTAATATGTCTAAATTGTTCAAGCTAGCTGTATGATTTTCTAAAGTTAAGTGGTTATGGAAAGTTAATTGATTGCAACCAGATAAATGTTCTTTAGCTCTAACTTCAAATTTGCTCCTATCACATAGGATTAATTGCAATGATTGTAGTTTCTCCTATATTGGCCAGACTGGGTGCAATTTTGGAGTTAGAGCTAAAGAACATTTATCTGGTTGCAATCAATCAACTTTCCATAACCACTTGACTTTAGAAAATCATACAGCTAGCTTGAACAATTTAGACATATTACATATACAACCTAAAGGCAGACGTTTAGATACCTTAGAGTCTTACGAAATTCGAAAATCAATATTTCTTAACCAAAATATCCTTAACGAACAGAGAGAAATTCATTTCTCACCAATTACAGAGCCCGCCCTTTTCTATAATTTGACTAATACCTCGGGATACCCTGCCAGAGTCTCAGGTCACAGTCACGCAGATATGCTCAATTCATTTGCTTTCTGATACCTGTCTGCGCAATGACGAGCATGTTAATATTCCTATCGTTTGAATGCCGCGTCCAGTTCAAGAGAGATGATCAGTGGGCTGCCTGAGTATCAATTCCGTCAAAAGATCCATAAAATGAGCATAGTGGACAAAAATAATTTGCCGTACGAACTTCCACTTGTCATAGGTCGGCCTTACTTTCTCAAAACCAATATTGACGTAACAGATGGACTGGTGAATGGAACTATGGGTTGTCTGAGGTATATCGAATGCAGCCATCCTGGCCGGAAAACGAGAATGATGAAAACGTCAACAGTAAAAAATGTCAAACGACTCTGGATAGATTTAGGTTCAAATTTACAAGGCAAGAAGGTCAGGTGGCTTAAAGCGGGATGGGCGCAGAAAATGAATATCGACCGATGTTTGGTGCCCATTTCTAAAAAAAGCTCAACTGTTAATCGAATCAACAATCTGACAATTAATGTTAAGCGTCATCATTTTCCAGTCGTACCTGCATGTGCCACCACAATTCGTGCATCACAGGGTACCTTCAACGAGATAGTCAGTATATACTCTTACAATAGAAGACATAGTCCACAACTTGTGTATATTGCTTTATTACGGGTAACGAGTCTCGAAGGACTGTTCGTCACGTCGGCTATCGATGATCATGTCTTCTACCATGGACGTAAAAATAGGATCTCAATGGGTCTTCTTCAAAATGAGCGTATTTGTACGCTAAGTATGGCTCAAGTTGTAATGGCCAATTTTGTACGAGATAATAATGACGTCTGGTTTTTAACATTGAACTGCCAGGGTCACATCACCTCGACCTAACTGATACAGTCACGCAGGGATCCTCAATTTTCCTGCTTCCCGAGATCTGGATACGCAATGACGAGCATATTAATATTATTAATTTTGAACGATTCGTTCAGTTCAAGAGAAATGGTCAGTGGGTTGCAGGAATAGCAATATAAAAATTACAAGTTTAACTTATACAGTCAACTCGCATAAGGAAATCTTCGTTGGACTAACAAATGATATGACGGTATCAACACAACCCATTGATAATACATATATACACGGCTGAACTTCAGTTTCTCAATGGGAATAAGATGCTTTCTGTAGTTGTATTCATCTCGCCGAAAAAATCTGTCGAAGACATAATGAAGTACATATATTTCGTCCTTGCCCCATATTCTAAAAGAATTTCAAAAATTCTCCATGAAGACTATCATCTTTTGCCGTATGGGCGGGGATTTCAAGCTAAACCACTTATAAACTTCCTGCGAGACGAATTCAATTTGCACATGAACTCAGATCGACATATATCTACTACGAGATATGGAACGACCATTGTGCAGTTTTTCAATGAAAATTAGAAAGTTAGAGTCGACAGTATATGTATCTTATTCTAGCTACCATAATCCAAATGCGTCGATTATACCGAAACAGTAATAGGCCGATTTAACGATAATAAACAAATGAAAAACTATGGTTAGTAAAATTGCATTCCTTCTTCCTTCAAAGTAAACTGTACATCACTCTGACTGACACCCGTACATCACTCTGACTGACTCCTGTCCACCTTTTTTCAAAAAAAAACATCACAACCCAAATTTACCGGACCGGTAATTCGTTTTTTTAATAATTCTCATCTATCGTTCAAATCAGCTAGCTCAGGGTTGAACGACAGTTTGTTTGTAACACAGTGGTGAACAGTGCTGAGTTACAGTAGTACATGGATACTGGATAACCTTTAGTAGTTCGTTTGTTGTTAAAAAAATTCCAGAAGTATTTTGGGGCACTTTTAATGTATATTCGTTAAGTAATTTGAATACATATTTTGCTTGAAAGTATTCCTCATATATACCATTAATGTCAAGAAACAGTCTTCTATCGTTCTCTGAATCGTTAATTTTCATACGTTTGTACGCTTAGGGATCTTCTTAAATCATTTTGGTTGGCCCTTTTAAAATTAAAGGTATCCGGTTCTACTGGCAGTACACAGGGAGACGCTTCCAACGAATTGAATGAAATTTCCATCGCTTTATGGTGATCATCATTCGTGACGAATGGTACCAACGACTCCTTCACGTCGAACATGTTAAGATCATTAGAAGGTCAAGGTATCTATTATGTATGTTAGGATATTGTTGGTTAATCTGATTGAGGTTTAAATTGAGAATGGAATCAATGAAGTAGATTTCGGATTCAGATGTAACGTTAGAAGGAATGTTGATGTTAGATCTTGATCAAGACTCCAGGATATGTGTGGCAAATTAAAGTCGCCAGGGATGAGAAAAATATCAGTTGGCTCACCTTGCCTTGTAAGTTCGTCGATGATTTCACAAAATCGAAAGTATTTGTCCGACGTAGAATTAGGCGGAATGTAAACTCTAACAATGTATAAGTTAACTTGAGGTAAACTTAATTTTACACAGAGTAGTTCCATGGAAGAATGAGTGACATCAACATTTAGCACGGAATTACTGATTTAACAGCAATAATGACTCCACCACCTGACGTTTTGGAGCTGGTATTTAATGACCGATCACATCGATAAACTATTTAAGAGTCAGGAAAAAACTCGGTACTCGAAATATTATCATTAAAAGATGTCTCACAGATAATATACGCTTCAAAATTGATTTTAAGAGCATAGTTATAAAACAGTGAAGCTTTAAATGACATACGATTAACGTTTTGATAATAAAAAGTAAATGAATTCGATGAAATACGGTTTTCTTGACGTGGGAATGGAAGGAGTGGAAAAGAATTTGGGGTAGGAGATAGATATGTAGAATTAGGAGTTATAGGAGATTTTTGGAATGACTTGCAAGACGAAAATTTAGCCGTCGAGGTTTCTATTGGAATTAGTTTACTAGTAATCCGAGCGGCCACATTGGAGAATTTATGGCAACTGTGAACTGTTCTTCAGGTAAACTTATGCGAAAAGACGCATAATCGTAGACGTACCCATTTTCCCGATTTGGTAAGATTTTTACGCAAACCGCTTTATCCAGTTGCATTTTTAACTTCACAAAATTTTCAAATTGAAGGTTAGTTACCGACCCAGCAATTCTACTTACGAAAAGCCATCGTCGCGGCGAGATAGCTTTGATCTCATTGTGAAGTAGTGTTTCGTCTGGCACTTCAATTATGGTTTTGGATTCTTGAACTCCTGCTGTAGTTGTTGATGCTATTAAGCATTTGGTTCTTCTATGCTGGAACATAATCATGTTCTAAATAGAAATCAAATAAATCACCTACGAGCTCGATACGCTGTTAATGAAACTGACAAGTTTAGGCGTGCAAATAGAAATTCTGTTTTTTTGGTCAAATTCAACTTTATTGAAAATATAATTGTTACAAAGATAAGTTATCGAAATATTCGTCTTTACTATCTATAGTCTTTTGCCATTTATCAGGGAAAATGGTGAATACCTTCACGATAGAAACTTGGCGAGTTCGAAGCAAAATAATCATCGAGCCATTTTTGCACATCTTCAAATTTCGTGGACCGCTGGTCTTTCAAATTTGATGACATCGATCCTAATAAGTGGTAATCAGAGGGAGCCAAGTCTGGAGAATACGCCTCTTCTCTCTCTCTCTCTCTCTCTCTCTCTCTCTCTCTCTCTCTCTCTCTCTCTATCTATCTATCTCTCTCTCTCTCTCTGGCACTATATCCCATCAAGGAATTGCCCGCCTCAAATGTGGTTTCATAATCATATTTTCATTTCGGATACTGAGTGATTAATTCATTGATCCTAAGCCAGCCGTGTAATTTTTTCACCACTGGGAATTGAGCCCGGGACCTCCGGTCGCTGGAGCAAGCATGCCGACCACTTTGCCACCGGGACGGCAGGAGAATACGCCACATGGTGTAACTTCCCAGACTAAGGGGAATATGAATTCCTAGGTTGATTTTGCTGTATGTGGACGAGCATTGTCATGCAGCAATATCACCTTCCGCCTTCCTTGGCCCGTAAATGGTCTTTTTCCTCCAGAGCATCACTTAATTTGATCAATTGTGCCTGCGGTAAGCTATAACAATTTGACCAGTTCCAGAAGCTCGTAGTAAATGACTCCTCTTACAATCCCACCAGACACACAGTAACACTTTGCAGGCATTCATTTTTGTAACTGATGATGATGGCTGGCCTGGGTCAACCCATAATCTTCTGCGTTTAGAATTATCCACTTTTAATCTACCGTAATGATTTAGTGCAAAAAAATTTTTTTTTTGTACCGAGAAGCAAATTCATACAGATGTCAACTCTTCCGTTTTTATTTTCTTCTGCCAGTTTATGAAGAACCCATTTTTTTCATTTTGTATTTTTCCCATTGCATGCAATCGAAGTGATATTGCTTGGTGAATAACGCTTAACTGCTGAAAGCTCCTTTTTGAGATTCACACGGATTTTCATCCAGTAAAACTTTAAGTTCTTCGTCCTCAAATTATTTTACTGCACCTGGACGGGGATCGACCTCAAGGCTAAAATTGCCATCACGAAACCTTGCAAACTACTTTTTACTGTTAGATGACTCATGGAATGTTTACTCAAAATCGAATTAATCAATTCCTTAGCTTGAGTAGCAGTTTTTTCATTTGAAAACAGAATCTTAAAATTAATGAACACAGAACCACAGCTTGTAAATGACTGAACCTTATGTCATAAAAACAGCAATGACGTCCGTTATGTAGCATATCATTGATGTTCAATATCGGAGATTGATTGTACTTCGGAACAGATAAATTAAAATTAAATCATTTCCATACGTGTAGGTATTTTACCCACCGTCTAATGTCAAAATCTGTCGAAACAAGTAAAATAGATATAACATATAATGGAACGACACGAGGCAAAAAATATAAAAATTTAAAAATAAAATATTAAAATTAGATAAATTTACACTATGCCTTACACTGTATACACTGCGCGTACATACTTGTAATGCCAATCACTGATTAGCATATTTTTTTTCATTCACAAATATACATTTAATAAAATTGAGAAATGCATTTTATTTTTAGTCACGTTATATGGGTTGCAGACATTCACCGTACGTATATTTAGTATAACGACATTGAACTAAAATAAAATAAAAATAAATTTAAATGGTATAAATAAAATTTATTAAACTCTGTAACGTAATAATTATAAGTAATTTTTTTTATCTTGGGGTCATGACGTGTCGTCCACCGTCTATAGGAAGTAGAGCTCCTGTAGTGAAGCTGGCTTCATCACTCGCTAGGAACGCTATACCTTTAACAACCTCCTCTACACAACCTACTCGGCCCAAAGCATGCATTTGTTTCGACTTTTCTAGGTATGCTGTGTATTCTTCTTCGGAAAGGCCCTGTTTTTTATGTATTCCTGATGTAATTGTTCCTGGATTAACACTATTAACCCGAATTCCCTTTGGTGCTAATTCTAAAGCGACACATTTTGTAAATTGATCTAGAGCTGCTTTTGATATACAATATGATAAGGACCCTGCAAATGATCTATTCCCAGTTACACTTGATACATTAACAATACAGCCTTGCGTTGCAGTTAGGTATGGAACAGCTGCTTTTGTGAGTGTTATTACTGCTCGAAGATTTGTGTTCATAGTTTTATCGAACACATCGAAATCAATATTCTCTATATTGTCACGACATAATATACCAGCATTATTTATTAGCACGTCGAGTTTACCGTAATATTTTATTGCTTCATCTATAATTCTGCTAGGTGATAAATATTCTGTGACATCTGCGTTTACTATTAAGGGTGGTTTTACTCCCGGTCTGGAACATTTCTCTTGTATTTGCACTAATCCATCAACACTTCGACCAACTAAAACGAGTGATCCACCTAATTTCGCCAAGTATTCAGCAGCCCCTGCACCAATCCCCGAAGTAGCACCTGTTATTAAAATCACTTTGTTTTCAAATGAATATCCCATTTTTCGTTTTTAAATTATTTTACTTCACAGTGAATATTTTAGTAATACTGAGAGATTCAAAATAATTAACTATTTTCAAAAAATTTAAATTCGGAAATATTTCGCTAATTTATTTTTAGAAATTGCTTGGTTGGTGTGTTGGTTTTGCGTTTAGAAAGATATTTTGTAGAAAATTAGAAAAACAATGGAAATACTACATTGAAGTTTAGATTTATTAAACAATTTGTAAAACAAAAATGCACTTGACTTATCGTGGGCACATAGCATGCTTACCTCCATCAATTGGTAATAAAACACCAGTTATAAAGCTTGCATTATCGCTCGCTAAAAATGCTATGGCTGTTGCAACTTCATCGGGCTGGCCTACTCTGCCCAAAGCGTGGGAATTTTTGCATTGTTGTAAATATTGTTGGTAAGATTCTTCTTCCATACCACTACGGCGATGAATTTCGGTTACAATTACTCCAGGATTAACACTATTCACGCGTACATCTTTTGACGCAAAATCTAATGCTGCACACCTTGTAAATTGATCCATGGCTGCTTTCGACATACAATACGACATTACTCCCGGGAATGATCGAGTTCCGGCAACACTTGAAACATTAACCACATTTCCTTTGGTTTCACTCAAATACGGAAAAGCTTCTTTCGTTAACATAACTACAGAACGAATATTGGTATTCATTACATCGTCGTGAAAGGCAAGATCAACATTTTCGGCTGTATTGTACTTTACAATACCAGCATTGTTAATTAAGACATCAATTTTCCCAAAATATTTAATCGATTCGGTTACGATATATTTAGTTGCATTCGGATCCTTGACATCTGCGACAACTATCAATGGCACTTTACTAGAAGAATTTAATTTTTGAACACAACTTTCTTTTACTTTATTTAAGTTATCACTGTTACGACCTACTAGCACCAATGATGCATTCAGAGACGCAAAATGTTCAGCTGTTGCAGCGCCAATTCCCGAACTAGCACCTGTAATTATGACAACTTTTCCAGTGAATGAAGGCATATTAATCTGAAGCTTTACTTCTAAGTTGTATAACCGATTTTTGATTACTAAATATTATACTCGTGTTATTAACAGATACTCATACGTAACTCTTCAAAAATGTTTCGTTGATAAAATATACAACTAATGAATACGTATGATATGAACAGTGTAAATAATGATAAAATTTAAGGCGTTTTCTTCAAAAGCCACTTCACCTCGGCTATTTAATACACTTGAAGTAGTTGGTGTTGATTAATTTTATCATTAAAAATATGGTTATATTGTAATATTACAAAATATGTACTATATAGGGTACAATTTTTAGAGTTCGTGAATTGCTTGGTAAAAATATTTAGGCAGCTTAAAGTTTTTGTACATATTTACCTAAATTTACCTAATTCGCTAGACTACTCCTGGCCAAAGTCGTCCCATGAATACTCGCAGCGACATAAAAAATACGAAGATAAATGTTTTGACCGCTTCAAGTAGCTTCAAGTATTGGCATCTCTCTTATCTCATTTTAAGAAATAAAACAAACAAACAAATCATTCTTAGTTTCAGGCCTAAATTTGCATTCCCATCCCAGAGTACTACCCAAGAGATAGTTAAACTTCTTGCAGACACAGAATATTTATTAGAACAAAACAATGATCTTACCACTAAAGACAACAATAGAACACAAATTACTAACTTAATAACCAGCTTCATCTCAGACAAAACTAATTCTACTCCTATAAATAGAAAAATGTTGGAATATGCACCAATCCCTGAAAAATTCATCAAAAAATCCAAAGATCTTATTTTTACCTGTAGTGATAAAAGTAATAAAACGGTAGTTATGCTTAAATCAGAATACAAAATTAAGATGGACAATTTATTGCACGATACTAACACTTATCAAAAGATAGAGAGAGATCCCACCCTTAACCTTAACGAAAGAGCTAAAATACTAATAGACGAACTAGTTAACTTAAACATAATTGAACCAAGTCAAGCTAAAAACATATACAATAGAAACGCAATAGCCCCTAGAACGGACTCCCGAAATTACATAAAACAAAAATTCCTTTACGTCCAATAATTAGCAACATAGGTTCTCCGTCTTATCACATATCAAAATATCTTAATACCATTTTTAAAAAATTAACCATCAGTAGTCCATTCAACATTCAAAATTCCCTTCAACTAGTCGATAAACTCAATAATCAAATTCTGAAACAAAATGAAACACTTCTGTCATTTGACGTAGTCTCATTATTTACAAATATTCCATTATTGAAAGTAATACAACTAATAAATATACATTGGACCAAACTTAATAGATTCACTCACCTTACAAAAGAACAATGTTTAACTTTGACAAGATTTTGCATTATAGAAAATAATTATTTTTCATACAACAACACATTTTATAGGCAAAAATCAGGCCTGGCTATGCGCAACCCACTTTCGCCCATTTTAGCGGATATTGTCATGGAAGATTTGTTTCTATATGCTTCTAAAAAACTCCCTCACATACCAACGATTATTTTTAAATACGTTGATGACATTTTGCTTTCATTACCAATAGAAACTGTGGATATAACAAAAACAATCTTGGAAGAATACAACAAAAAACTAAAATTTACTGTAGATATTGAACACAACAGAAGTATGTATTCCATTTTTAGATCTGATAATACACAGAGATAATAATGGACAATTGACAACAAACTGGTACAGAAAACCTACAACCTCAGGCAGAATCTTAAATTTCCTATCTTCCCACCCTTTCCCAATGCGGAAAAATGAATCAGATGCTTTAATTAAAAGAGTATTATCGCTTAGCAACAAAAATTCCATAGCGACAATAAAGAAATAGTTTTTGAAATTGTTAAAAACAACAACTATCCCGTTAAATTAATAAAATCCTTATGATACAAAAACTTAAACTTAATCGACAATAAAAAATTAAGATCGGCTCTAGTTGAAGATTCAGATAGTTAGCCGTTAGGCAGAACAATCCCAACATTAATTTTTCATAATTCTAACCAACACCACCAAACCCAAATAAGGAAGAATTTTGTGAGAGGATCATTAACTTATATTCAAAAAATAACAGATAAGATTAACAAAACGATAGTACATAACAATTATACAAGAATAGGTATTAAGCGCAATAATACAGCGAAAAAAATTTATACATACACAAAAGAAAAAATTAAAAAACAAGATCAAACTAACGTTACATATGAAATTCAATGTCAAGGTTGTGAATGCAAATAAATTGGAGAAACAAAAAACAAATAAAAAAATATCGATTACGACAACGTAAAAACAACATAGCAAAAGGCTCCACTTCCATCGCGTTATCACAACACCATTTAAAAACGAAACATTCTTTCAATTTCGACCAAACAAAAATATTACAAAAAGACGAACACCATTTCAAAAGAAGGTTCATAGAATCGGCCAATATTTTGATAAATAAACCTAAACCTGTAAATTCCAAAACCGATTCACGAAATATAAATAATAAGATCATTCGAGAATCTAGATTTCGATGCTGAAATTGCCTTGTTTGGCCAGACAACCCGTTAATTAAATTTTAACTCAAGACACATTTTTATGTTTTTATTTATTAAATTATTCATTAAAATAAATTATTTTTTATGCATTTTAATTTTTTTATTTTATTATTAAATAACAAATTCCTAAAACATTTGTTGTTTGCTATATCTGACCGACTTATTCAAGATGGCGTCAAATAAGCGTTTGAAAGAAGTCGGTGTTTGGGACACGGCCTAAATGTGTGACATAAATGCAAATTGTTGTTGTAATGCGTTGTTCCGCCGTTTTGAGATCACACATTTTCAACTTTGTCTAGCTCGAGACAAATTTCGTGCGGCCGCCTGTAACTTATGTTTATTTATATCGTTTTCACTGGCACAAAATCCACATTTTTTTCTGATTGGAATAAATTGGAAATGGATTTTTTGTCTTTTTTTTTTTTTTGAAAAAAAATCCAAAAAATTTGTTGGATTTTTTTTTACGTTTACTCACACATATACTAAACGTCATGTCAATTGTCAAAAAAGACGTCGCGCCATTTATATTTTATTATATTTGTGATAATTGTTTAAGCAATTTGTGTTTTTATTAAATTAAATTTTGTTTAATTCAAAGTGTTGTTTTATAAAGATTATTGCGTGTGCACCGATAACAATGTTGTAAAGTTATTTGTTGTAACATTGTTATCGGTGCACACGCAATGCAAAAGTTGTAAAGTTATTTGTTGTAACATTGTTATCGGTGCACACGCAATAATCTTTATAAAACAACACTTTGAATTAAACAAAATTTAATTTAATAAAAACACAAATTGCTTAAACAATTATCACAAATATAATAAAATATAAATGGCGCGACTTCTTTTTTGACAATTGACATGACGTTTAGTATATGTGTGAGTAAACGTAAAAAAAATCCAAAATCGTGTTCTGTGGCAAAAAATAAAAAATCCAAAAATTTGGATGTGGATTTTTGTGCCAGTAAAAACGACATTAATTAACTTCTAGTGTTTATATTTATACTGTTTATATTGGAGGTTGAACCTAGGTCGAGTCAACTTCTAGTTATCTTCAGAGTCGAGTTAACTTTTGGTGTTTACATCGAAGGTTGAACCAAATATTAAATAGTATACATGGTTCAACCTCCAATATAAATAAGAGGTAGAACGATTTATAAACGAAACAGTGGCCAATTTCAGTTTTCAGGAAAAAGAGATAAGTTTCGATAAAGTATCGAAAATGTGGTTACAAAACGCCGCCCCTGAACTTCGTAACAGTCGAATGTAGCTCGATGTATTAATAATTAACATTCCTTAATCGACTGTTGAAGTAATTTAACCTTGCATATAAATTAAGCATACATTTAACGTTTACATAAAGGAACAAACACAAATTGGTGTAGGTAAACATAAAACAATTTTTTTATTGATATGTAATTCAATAACCTTTTTAAGACGCTTAATTTATCGTGGACACATAGCATGACGGCCTCCATCAACTGACAATGAAATTCCTGTAGTAAAGGTAGACTGATCACCAGCTAGAAATGCAATCGCTTGAGCAACTTCTTCTACGGTTCCCGGCCGTCCAAGTGCATGAGTAGTTTTACTGCGCTCTAAAAATATTCCGTACTCTTCTTCTGTCATACCACCCCGTTTGTGTATATCTGTGATTATTACCCCTGGATTCACTGCATTCACCCGAACTTGTTTGGGAGCTAACTCCAAAGCGACACATCGTGTGAATTGGTCTAATGCTGCTTTTGATATATTATATGCTAGTACTCCAGCAAACGATCTTATTCCATTTACACTGGATACGTTCACTATAGTTCCAGTAGATGCAACTAAATGAGGAACTGCTAACATGGTCAAGTGGTAAATCGATCGCATATTCGTATTCATTACGTTGTCGTATTGTTCTAATGATGTTGTTTCAATTGTTCCAACTGCAATTATGCCAGCGTTGTTGACCAAAACATTAATTTTACCAAATGTTTCGATTGTCTTCTGAATAATTCTTTCATTATCACTTTCTACAGTTACATCTGCTTGGATTAGTAGTGGTGTGGTTGTAGTCTCATTCATAATTTCATTTGAAATTTTATTTAAATTATCAACATTTCGACCAACAAGTACTACACTTGCCCCTAATTGGGCTAAATGCTTAGCAGTGCCTGCACCAATTCCACTGCTTGCACCAGTTATAATTACAACTTTACCATTAAAATTCATGACTGTGAGCTAAGTTTAAATTGCTTTGTTACTAAGTATTCACACTTGACTAATTGAAATGTGAATTTATAAGTTTTATTTATAAATCACGATACCGCAACCACACCACAATAAATTTTATACACTATCTTTCATACCAATCAATGTATGTAATTCGATTAGATTATTTTTATTCAATATTTCAATAACCTTATCTGCGACCGTATAAAAAAAAACTATGTACCATTGTCCTCAAACGTCAATTGAAAGTGTATAGCAAACCCATGGGGCAAACCAGTGCGTTTCCATTCCGTGATTCCACACTTTGATTCTTTGGTCGTGATTCTTTCCTCGTTCCCTTCCTCTTCCGCCATATGCCATTTTATGTAACCATCCTGCTCTGGCGTGTCTCAAATGAAATAGCAAATTTTATATGGTTAAAAAACTTAACTTCAACTCTACAGGATTTACCTCTATTGTTAGTTATAATAGGTAACACGTAACGTAATTTTTATGGATAACAATTCTGTTGATTGTTATTGATAACAAGTCAGATGAAATTTATTTATAACTTGTTACATGTTTGTTATTAATGGCATGTCTGCTAGTTGTGCCAGATTACAGTATCGGTGGTTGTTATGAGTAACCTGTTTGGTGGTTATTATTAGTGATACTTAAGGTTAATATTACGGAAAACATGTCTGGTGGTTGTTAATGCTAACAAGTCTTATGGCTGTTATATATAACATGTCTTATGGATTGAATCTTATGGATTGGAGTAGTCCATCCAGCAGGAGCACGTTCACGAGAGTTACATTGTTACAATATTGTTAACAATGACAGCTCAAAATCGTTCATGAAACTACATTGTAACAATGACCACGTGCGTTTTTCGTTCACGAACCTACATTGTTACAAATGTCATTCTGGACCCTACTCGAGACTGCCTCTACAAATGTCATTTTTAATGGTGTATGTATTATGATCGTACTATCAACAACCATTATGTAGTTTTGAAAAATAATTAAAAGAACAAAATTCAATTTTTAATATATTTGTTTTAAAAAAAATTGTGTTTTATGGATACGGTGATTATTTTGATGCTCCATAATATTATTTTACTATTTATGTTATGAAGAAATTAAGAGATCAACTTTTTATTGTTTTCATTTGTTTTGACACTTGAGACAATCTCATTGTTAACTACTACGTCATTTCTACAATGACAGTTGTTACAATAGTTAACAATGTAAATCTCGTGAACGCAGTCCAGCTGCGACATAAAATTTTGACCTTGCATCCGAAATGAAAAAATAGAAATGAAAATAAAAAAATTTAAGGCCATTTTTGAAATGTAAATTTTTGTTTAAAATTTATTTTCGAGAGAACAGAATAAAACAACACAAAAAAGCTTGGTATTTTAATATAAAATAAGCGTTTAAATTAACAATAAAAATCTGTTGAGACTTAGTTTAAACTGCTGAAATCGTGTGTAGCTTGGTTAAATCAATACCTACTAAGACTATGCGCAGAATACGTAAAGTGTCATAATTAAGACTAAACTCAAAACAAAAGTTGTGTTGCTTTCACAAAATTGCAACAACAATTATTGTAAGTATTGTATAAAGCTGAATTGGCTTTAATGTAAGCCAAAATTTTTAGGTTTAAGCTTAGTACTCAGTTCAAAGTGAAATGAAATTTTAACGCGGTCTCCAAAAATCTATTTATTTTCGCGTGAAATAGAAATGAAATTTTATTTGGAGAATTTTTAATTTTAACGTATAAATTTGTAGACATGCATAAATTAATTTCTTTATTTTACGTAAATAATTTAAATTAAATTGACTTTAATTAAAATTTATGAATTTGTAGTATTAAAAAATTTGTTTTTTGCCAAAAACAAGCAAATGTCGAAATTTCGCGTGAAAATAATGTGCCGGGACATTATTTTCACATGAAAATAATTTGGAGAGTTGATGCGCGCCATCTTTGATGTATTGAACACACTTGGTTTTTTCGTTGGAGAACTGAGTACTACAAAACGAAAACTGAAATTTTTTCATTTCTAATTTCACTTTGGTAAAATCGTATGGAAATTTCACGTGAAATCGAACTGAGTACTAGGCTTTAGGGGCAATAAAACCATTTTATGGTTATGGTATTTAACGATAATTCTTGCTACTTTTTTGTTATCTTGTTGTAAAAAAAAGACATTTTGCGTTTGTTTTGTCAGAAAAATACCGAATTTAATTTGTTAAACCGAAGAATCTAAAATACATTAAAAAACTTAAAGCCACAAGTTTTTGCTTTCAGATTCAAAAGCGTTGCTTTCGCAAACCCCGCTTAGCTTTAATATTAGAGGCCAATTTTGGTTTCAGCAATATTTGTTTATGAATTTTCAGTACCGAAAATAATTGTTCAGCATAGTTGGCGCATTTATCAGTTGTAATTAAAGTAGCGTTGGCTTTAAATAAAACTAAAAAAAAATATGATTTTCATAAAACCGGCACATATCACAATTGCTACTGACATAAAAGCCATCTATTGCTGCGTTTATACCACAGCTAAAATAGCAATGCTAAATGCAAATGACGGCTGTAGCAACGGTATGAACACGACATACTCATAGCTGTAGCTAGCTAAAATAGCACTGCTATTTAGCATTGCTACGTAGCTAGCAATGCTACGTAGCTACGGTATAAACAAGCAACATGGGTACACATGTCAAAATGGAAGTTTTTATTTTATTGTTTACAAAAAAGTTTGAATAAATTTAGATATTTTGTAGCTGAAAATGATTTAAATTTTTTGTTCTTTAGAAAAATTTAGAAAAAAACAACAGAGCCCTAAAATGAAGAAAGGCGAGAAACGTGCAACGTAAAATGACATGAAATTTTCTATTTGTGACATTTATAGCAACATACGGCATGAACGCAAGCTAAATAATATTGACATCTGTAGCATTGCTATTTTAAATATAAACGCAGCATATGATGAACAATTATTTTCCGTTAATGGAAATTTATAAACAAATATTGCTGAAACCAAAATTGGTCTCTAATATTAAAGCTTAAGCGGGATTTGCGAAAGCAACGCAGCTAGAATAACTCGAAACTAAATCTTAGAAATATTCGAATCTTATACTTGTGACAGACTATTACTACGTTTCCATGGACATGGATAAACCGAGTTAAGAGTTTCGTCGGTTTAATAACTTAGCGAGGTAATCCCTATCGTTTCCATGATAAATTTGTTTTGACAGTTCAGGCGATGATATGCTTTCCTCAGTCTTTTTATATTTTAATCTGTTTTGTGAATATTTTAACCCGTGTTTATTTTAACTATATTTTTTCTTTATAATAATATTATATTTTATAACGATACTATATATATTTTCTGAATACTATAATTTTTCCTTTGACAGATATAATCTCATTTAACCTATTTACTTTCGTCGAGTTAAGGAGGATTAAGAAGTTTAACGAAAACTCTAAATCCGACTCGTTTTCATGTTGAAATAATCCGAGATAATCCCGGTTAACTCTGTTATGGAAACGCCATATATGGATTAATAAAACGCGATTAGTGATTTTGTTCGAGTTAAGCGCTAGTATGTCAAGTAGAAGGTTTGCTCTCGTTTTGGTTTGAGGTTTAGTGACTGAACTGGTTTAGCCAACTAATCTTCAACATTTTTGAAGATTTATCATATTTATGAGATTAGTGGGAGGGACTACAAGTAGCGCCATTAGGTGTCGGGGATTTTAACTCTTATGACATTTTATTGTTTGTGTGCATTTGATTCAAATAGTAATAAAATTAAACAAACAAAAAATATACTTATGAATTGCAATAAACCCTGTTTATTCTAAAACGGAAAATGATGAGTTCATTCACCAATTTGTATTCCAACAAATCCAAGAACTTAATGATAGAGGCCGACATTTGGAAATCTTGGTACGAGACGCAGAAGAAAAGTTATTATTTCATTTTGACTGCAATAAAAAATTAGCCGCTTTATTTTTGGCATTACATTCAAAAGAAATTGTTGACCGTAAAATGTGGAAATTGGTAACGTTATAAATATTTAAAAAATACAAACAAATAAATATCACAATTTATTGTTCATAGATCCCGAAGCCAGAAGCTAAAGCCGTGTATTGAACAGGCCATTAAATTTAAAATGATTTGTTGTCCTTGTCATTCGTCATAATATTGATACCGTGCAATCGCGGCGCCACTATAGTATTTTACTTTTGCACTGCGATTAGCTAAACTGTAGTACACATGTTATACATGTAGTATACATGTGGTATACTGCTCTTTACAGTTCTATGAGTTTTAGTACTTGTTGTTTTGAAGTTAAAATTAAATTAAGTTTACTATATGTATATTTAAATATATAATGATCAAGTCATCATAGTCAATATCTGGTAAACAAGATAGTTTAAACATCTCGGTAGAAAATTATTGTACGACATTTGTCAAGTAGTTGCAAATTTGCGTCTCCACGTGCAACTGTTCGAAAATTAATGTTATAACTTAATGTTAACGGCAGGTGGAGAGTAGGCGTTAAGCTAAACTGTAGTATGTCAACGCAAGGGGATTTATGATCGATTAGTTAAACGACTTTAAATAATCTCGTTTTGTAAATCGCTACTCTGTCACAGGTATAAGCCACATTTGATTTTCAAATGACGCGTATAGTGTCTGTTTATGAACAAAGACTAGTTTGAGACATGTCATGTACACAACCTCTTTCTTGACAATGTCTTGAACGAAACATGTATGACGAGTCTTCGATATTTCTCATTCCATCGCAATTTTTTGGAAACAACGTAAGTTTGTGTTCCAAACGAAAAAATACCGCATAAAAAATCAAAAAGTTAAATTTTTGACATTATATTCACCACAAAAATTTTAACTGGTCGCGGTGCAGTTAAAAATTTGAATCATTATATTCGTTTGTTTTGTTCATAACAAAATGAGAACAACAATACGGATTAAAATAAAAAAGAAAATAAATTAAAAAGAAAACGGCAAGTTACGACCGCTTATAGCAAATGTAAGTAATTACATCGATCTCAATTTGATGGTACATAATATATGATATGTACTATCATATATATGTATATTATTCAAATTATTGTGTTTTTTGTTATAGGGGATGAGGCTGAAAAAAAAAATTAATTAATCTCAGACTGCAGTACGATGAGATGTTCACAGGCAAAAATGCTAATCAGTGGGATGCGTGGCGGTAAACATGTAATTGTTATGCATGTATTAAATATGTATTTATAAACAAATTTTTATTTTATAGAAAAATCAGCAAACAATTAAACCAAACACCAGCATTGTGCTGCCAACAATAGCAAGATTTAATCCGGAAATACAAGGTAAGTACTACTGATATTTACATAAAAAATCAATTATTTGTATGATTATTTTTTATGTAATTTGTTACAGTCACAAACTGGATCCGGATATTATTCAACAAAAAACTTACAGATTTGGACAACAATAAAAAAAACAAAGATGCAGTAAGAAAAAAATGGGACTACTTAAGGAGCACGTATATGAAAACTAAAAATATTGAACCGAGTGGCTCTGCTGCACCTTTAGTGCATAAAAAACCGTTTAGGTACATCAAGTTATTGGTTTTTTAGACGACACTGTAACACCTAGAGCGTAAGGATCTTTTATTAAATAATTTACATAATTTTACCCCATATAATCTAATTTTTTAATATTCTTGTTTCTGGTCGCAGATGGAAAACAAACCTAAATCCTCACTACAATTATTTGCAGATATGATAGTGAGTGATATGAGTCGACTTCCGGAAAATGTTATAAGAAGATTAAAACTTGAAATTCTTCAATTGATAAATATGGAACTCGATTTGTATTGTAATGAATAATACAATGTATATATTTAATTATAATTTTTTTACAATAAAATTTTTTATATAACAAAAGTTGTCGTATATTTATTTTGAATATTTTTATACATTAAACGCAAAATTAAAATTATTATTAAATTTTATCCCATTGCCATTCAACAACGCCGCTACCAACGAAGTGTGCTGTTAATATTTCTCTAATTTTTTTTGCTGCAAATGTTGGATTTATTTGTGTTCGTTCTAATCAAGTCAAGCTCTCTTCTCTTCTCCAGGAACCGAACACCGTCCGTCCATTGATGTCACTATCTACTAAAGGTCGGTATCCAGCTCGCGCTAAGATAAATTTTACATACAAATTTGACGTAAAATTTAGCTAGCGAAATAACAAAAAAATATTTAGCTCGCGATTTCGCAGATGCGGTACGCAGCTCACGCTAAAAGTTTGTAGTTATCTCACTCACATATAGACTGCGCTAGTGAAAACTCTACAAACGTTTTCGCAGCAATTTATCTGCCTGGAACGATAAAATTGAGATAAATTTTGACAGCACAACGTGAAAACTATTTTTTTTAATGGATGAACTAAATAATTCTATAGATTATGAAAGTTTTCTATAGATTATGAAAGTTTTCTATAGATTACGAATGTTTCGAATATCAAGAAGAATACTTGATTGACTACGAAAAAGTGGATACAGAAAATTTAGAAAGTGTAAAAAGGAAGCCAAAACTAAAATTTTAACTTTCAATTTTAAATGTTTATAAAAATACTTATTAAATAGTCGATTGAACTATATTTTTGTTTGTTGTAGGAGAAATAAAATAAACATCAAAATTTATCTCTACACAAACTTTTTAGCTTACAATTTATCTGCAATTTAGTGGAGACTAGTGGAGACCGCGTTAAAATTTATCTTAGCGCGAGCTGGATACCTAGCTTAAACCGGGTGTAATATATCCTGAATTTTCATCTTGTCGAAGCCAATTGTGCAGACATACTGATGACTCAATTATGCTTTCAACTGTGGAAACGTTTGCCTTTATTGTCGTTCTAAAAATTCGCCACTTGGTGCTTAATATCCCAAAAACGTTTTCAATAGTTCGTCTAGCGCGACTTAGGCGATAGTTGAAAACTCGTTGTTCTTGGGTCAAGTTGTTCGTGCTGTACGGCTTCATCATATTTTCTGATAATGAGAAAGCATCGTCCGCAACAAAAACAAATGGACAATTGTTTAAAGGATGAAACACACCAAGCAGCAGCAGCGAGCAGCAAATTTAAATTTTGGCTTATTCGCTTATTTAATGATACAAAATCATAGTTTGCGTATAAATATAGGTATTTCCATTAAAGGACATTAAGTATTTTGTAATTACAATTGAAAAAATTAAATTTAAAGAAATTGTATTGAATGAAGTTGCATCTGTCGCGGCATCAATAGGTTCCACACCCAGCAGCTTCAATTTGCTGCTCTTTGTTGCTACTCATAACCTCGATACAATTTGCACAATTCAATTTTACTACTAAAACAAAACAATCTGCTGCGCTGCTTGGTGTGCACGCCCATAAGCAGCCGTTAGTGTGGATTGTTTGGAATATGTTGCGCTGCTCTTGGTGTGTTTCATCCTTAAGTCTTCTGCGATATCACACGGCTCTGGAATTCTGCAAATATACACAATTAAATACGCAGACTTATTAAAAATAATTACAAATTCTTACGGTAAAGATTTGTTGTAAAATCTTTGGCCGAAATTACTAGAGGCTCTCGTATACAAGAAATCTTTTTAATATCGGCCCCAACTAACAACATCAACTCTTCCATCTTGGTGGCACTCATTCTCATATAATTATGGAATAGTTTTTCATCCTCCAGAGATTTTAACCCCTCAACTATTGTGCTATGAGCATCACTTTCATCCCTCTCCTTGTAGAAAGGGCGAACCCAATATTTCCTCTTTTTTTTAGTTGGGGGACGACATTTTTCTTCGCAGAATCATTTTCACTACTGCTTGAAAACATAACGGCATATATTGCCATTAATTCTTCAACACTATCCATTTTTATCCAAATTTAATTTTAAAAGCAATCAAAACAAAACACAAAGTTATAGGATAGGACAACTCGAAACGTCAAAAATAAAAATAAAAAAATCGGAGTAACGACTTGTTGCTCTTTCACTCACTCTTATGTGATTTTTTTTATTCCTTTCTCTTTTTAGTTTGGCTAATTTTTTCGCCTCGCCATTGTGGAAACCATGCTTAAGTCGGTGTTTGGAAAAGACTCTAATACCTTAGACAGACACAAACTAGCTAATCGCGAATTCGAGATTACGCAGTTATTTTTTCAGTCTGTCAGCACACGATTTTGGCAAAACAGGATTACTGCGTTTATAGAACAAGATTACTACAATCGGGTTGTATGAAGAAGATAAATGTGAAATATAAGAAAAAATCAGTAGGATTGTATGGGGCTGGGGAAGATAACTCATTTTCATTGAATGTACACAGAAAAATTATTAGATTGTAAATTAAATTTTAAAATTTTTTAACTGTCACAGAAATTATTTATACATTCAGTTTATATTAACTTATTGTAACTGATTCGATGTAATTCAAAATCGGCAAATACGCATTGAAATTGTTTTATTTCATTAATTAAATATGAATTTGAACGTTTGCAGAGTTACAAAATCGGGTTTGTGTCTGTCACCATAATTATAAAATCGCGATTTGATTTGTTTGACATGTAATCGCGATTGAAAGAAATCGCGATAATTTTTGTGTCTGTCCAAGGTATAAGGCTGTTTTCCAAACGAATACTTATTTGTGGAACCTAACTTATTCAAATAAAGGATGAAACACACCAAGAGCAGCGCAACATATTCCAAACAATCCACACTAGCGGCTGCGAATGGGTGTGCACATCAAGCAGAACAGCAGTTTATTTTGTTTTAGTAGTAAAATGCACTTGTCTCAATTTTATTGAGGTTATGAGTAGCATCAAAGAGCAGTCAATTGAAGCTGCTGGGTATGGAACCTATTGATGCCGCGACAGATGCAACTTCATTCAATATAATTTTTTTAAATTTAAATTTTTCTATTAAAATTACAAAATATTTGATTTCTTTTATTGGAAATACGTATATTTACACTCGAACTATGATCTTGTTACATTAAATAAGCGAATAAGGCAATATTTAAATTGGCTGCTCGCTGCTGCTGCTTGGTGTGTTTCATCCTTAAGTAAGCTGGCGAGGTGACTTATTTTCTGTCCCCTTTTAACCGAAAAATCTAAATTGGTTGTCAATTTTTTGTTGTTATTTATATCAATTTATGACTTTTAGAATTTGGATAATAACTATTTCTTGATAACGAATGGATCTTTGTAGATTAAAATCAAAATTAAGATAAAAAAAAATGATTACAATAAAGATATATGTAGCATCCTAATTACGTAATGTATGCTTGTCTTACACAAATGAATTGAGGTCAACTACAGAACTCGCAAGACCACACGGCGTATTAATATATTCTAGCTATACGAAACAATCAATACATATGTACTGATTATAGACAGACATAAAATATATATTTACATAAAATATACATATTTTCCCATTAACTGGGGCCCATTCGAACTTCTTTGATTGTCTGTCTAAACGAAAATTGAAATATAAAAATCCAGCCGAACCGTATACCTAAAAATCATATAAACATTTTTGTATGCAACATGTGTCGCCAATCCTTTTAATTGCATAAATATACAATAATTGTTAATTTATTAATATAAATTAATGCAAACGAAAATATTATGCCTCGAAAAATTTTGCGATGAAAACAATCAATGTTTTCATGTCGATGTCAAAATAAGTATGCCAACTCAATTGGAATGGATTTACTTACTTATTCAAGATGGCGTCAAATAAGCGTCAATAAATCTGAAATAAGTATCCGTTTGGAAAACAGCCTGTTGCATTTACACTATTGTTTTCGAAGTAGCTTTCTGGGTCATTTTCAGCTTATCGTGAAACAACAACAAAAACTTACTGATCGTTTTCGATTGTATCCCTATGCTCCATATTTGTTTTGAGGTCAGTGTCAAAACCTGTTTGTGAAAATAGCTGTGTTCCAATGGGACAAATTTGCTACTCACAAGTACATACTTGCAAGTAGATACCCAATGGAACGAGCTAAAACTATGACATAAGTAAAACATAACCTTTTTTGTGTACAAAGTTAGCTATATGTATAATTTTGCTGTCGTCTTATTTTGGAAAATTATTTTTTTTAACTAAAAAGCACAATAAAATCTCAAAAAAGAGTAAGTTTGATTATGAAATACGCCGGCCGAAAAGAAAAATATGTCAAAAATCCCTTGGTATTTCACAGAAGTAAACAAAAAATATTGTTTGTCCTGACATTTCAACATAGAATACCCCTCACAAAGCCATCTATTAGAATTTTTTGAACCAAAATACCTACCGTTAATTTTATGCGTAACTACTTTCAACATCTACACCACCATTTGAGCATGGGTAGCTGCGAGTAGAAACAAGTACTTGTGAGTAGTTTGCTTTCTCCATTGGAACACAGCTAATTATAGTAGTAGGTTCGTGTTCTAGAACTTGAATCGATAAGTTCGTCGTTTGGGTGCTAGAATGCGAATCGTGAGTCGTAATAAATGGAAAATTTTGAAAAAAAAATATATTGAATTAATAGAGAAAAATAATTTGGATGAAATATCATCTTGTAGAATATTTAAGAGCAATTTGGTGGTTTCGCCAGCTCATAAATAAATGAATAAATAATAATAGTAGTAGGAGCAAACGAATTATTAAATGAAGTGGTAAAAATTGTTAATTTCAGCTATTATTATATCGTTTATAGTGATTTATTTTTGTTTTTTATAGAATATTTATGAAAATCATCATCCAGCCCGCGATAAGGAATTTTTACTTGAATTAAGCTGGGTGGACGAATTGACTAATGGCTTGTATGTAATTCTTGATCACAGCGATGCTTTATACATAGAAGCAACACAGAGTGGCGAACAAACTAGTAACGATGATCGAGATGACGGGGAAGATGATGAATAAGATTTTAAAATTTACTACGCTGTTTACTAATTGCTAGGTTATGTCGACACTACAGTATGATTTGTCAGCGTCTCAATTTTCCCCCAGATGCTCGTGTATTTCAAGTCGATTTATGCTGCTAAAGCGGTCGAAAATAGTGGAATCGCCATAGCTATACGTGGAGAGGATGGAGTGATGTTCACAGTTGGGAAAATTATCAAAGTTATATGAATCAATTCATTTACGCGAATTTTTACAATTGTCGATGGATGGTACTGGTCTGGTAAGTTTGTTGTAGTTAAGGTAAATTCCAAAGATAATTTAATTTTTTATATTAGACTAGCCGGGGGGGTTATGTCCGATGGCCGTGCTTTAGTCGACGTTGCTAGGCAAGAAGCAGCAAATCATCGTATGTTTTCAATAAACAAATTGTTGAATGATAGTTTATTCAATTCTGTTCGACTTTCCGGTGCTTCTGTTATGTCATCATCGTCGCCGGCTTAGGGAACTGAGCTGAGCTCTATATTATATGCTCGAACCTTCGGGTTTCTCATGCAAATATTACGGATATGCAATTGGCAAAGTTAAGCCAACCGCTAAAAATAACTTTGTCATTGATTGAACACAAAAAAATGTTATAAACACAACTATTAATCAATCACTAACCACAAATTATAAATGGAAATATGTATACGAATTGAGAAATATATTTCGATTAAAACTTCAACTAAAATTGTTTTTTTCTATTTCCCGCTATAATTTCGCTATTTATATTTTGAATATTTTGACACTTGGACATACAAAAAAAATATCGATGTCGATAAGTTTAATTAATTTTTTATTTTTACGAAAGTACCAAAAACAATTAAATATATATATATTAAAATGAATTTTATTTATTTAATATATCAATTTATATTAAAAATAGCAATAAAAATAAAAAAATTAAAAATATATTTGAAAAATCGATAAGTATCGCTATTTCCAAGCAGGCAGTGCATTGTCAAAAAATACTTCGTATTTTTTTATTCAACCTGTGTAATTTTACTCTGCACACTGCGTTTTTATTTGTGAACTGTGCTTACACAGTGCTTACGCGGTTTTTCAAATTTTACTCTGAAATTAATGTCAGTGTACGACGAATGTGCAAAATAAAAAACAATTTATTACTCTATGCACAAATGCAGCGTAGTAGTATAAGCAAATCTTCGTAAACTGTACGTTTCTGATACGTAATGTTGGAAGGGTCATTGTTGTATTTTATTTGACATTTTACTGTTAAATCAAAAAAAATATAATAACATGAAAAAATTTATAAATAAATAGGAAGTGTTTTCGTTTTGTAATTTGTAACTAAAAATGCAACCGTCAACAATTAGTTGGTCAAATTTAGTAAAAACTAAATCCGGGTTAGCAACTTCTAAAGCATGGCCGTCAATCAGTTCACCGATTCAGAAACAGGTTTTAAATAATAAAATTAGCTTAGTGAACATCACAGTAACAGAGACTCCTTACGACATTGGAACAAGGAAGGGGAATAACGGTGAGCAGCCGAGTTTAATCGATGCGTTGGCCGACGGTATAGCAAATGTTAATATTAATGATAAGAAATCACGTGAAGAAATTGTTGCGGAACGGAAACAACGCAAATTGGCCGCAAAAAAGGAGCGCCAAAGTAAATCATTAGACCAGAAATTAAAAGAAATTCGTTCTGCGAAATCGCAAAAAATACAAATAATTGATAATAAATTTTTGGAAGATTATCAAAAATGTAACAACACTTTTCCAAAACCGTCTGAAATGGTTTTAGATGAGAACTTCTCTATTCCCAAAATAACCACAAAAAATCGGATTAAACAAAGGTTGAAGAATAAAAACAAAATTTCGATGAGTTTAGTAGAACTTATTGAAAACAATAAAATACAGAGGGTAAATGGAAAAGCATTTAATCCAGAAAAGAAAAAATCTGTTATTTTATCGAATCCAACTATAAAACGACGTCGGGGTAAGCAAAGAGAAATTCAAAAAATTAAATCGTTAAAACGGCTTAAGCGAAATATTTTAGCAATTCGAAAATTAAGGCGCGAACTACGAGAGGAGTTAAATATTAAAACCAATATTGAAAACAAATCAGAGATAAATTTTACTCCAATCAATTTTTCACGTAAGTTTCGGCCTTACTGTGATCATTACGCGACGCCGGAAATTAATACTGCCGTTCAATCACTACTTCAAGATTTATTTCGATTTCAAAAGCGTGCTTATGAAAAAAATCAAATCAAAGGTAATTCAAAGCGTCGTTACATAGTGGGATTCAACGAAGTTAGGAGGCACTTAGAATTGAAAAAAGTGAAATTATTAATAATTGCACCCGATTTGGAGCCTAATGAAGGGTCAGGCGGTTTAGATGAAACAGTCCAAACGTTTAAATCAATTTCGCAAACGAATGAAATTCCATACGTGTTTGCAATTTCGCGATGGCGAATTGGTCGAATATTATTTAAAAAGGTTTCAGTCAGCTGTGTTGCTGTGTTAAATTATGATGGAGCAGATGACCAATACAAAACAATTCTAAAGCTGCTTAGCATCGAACGTATCAAATTTATTAAAGATGCTACGCTTAAAACTTCGATCTAATTTTTAACACTACGAAATATGATAAATAATATATTAAACAAATTTTCATTGTTTAATGAAGGCCTTTTATTTATTCTCTAACCTTATATTTGTTCTGTGTTCGTACGCAATTTAACTGAGCAGGCAATTCCACTCTATTGGCTTCCATTTAACAACGCATCCCCAATATTCCTTATGGCTTTTTCCTTACAGAAAAGTATGAAAAAAACGAGAAATTTGTTTTTTCATACTTTTCTGTAAGGAAAAGTCGATTCCAAATATTTGCAAAGGGAAATTTTTATATCATGCAGTTGTATTTGTGTGTTATTTTCATTTGTATATGAATAATTTTGAGTTTCCAAAACGAATCTCGTATTAACAACATAAACAAAACTAATGCACAATAGATTTTTAGTTAATGGCCACAATAAAATTTACAAATAACGGCAGTAAAAAATAAGATTACAAAGGAAAAGCAACGACGCGACGAGGTTCGCTATTAAAGAAAACGCAAAACAATTTTTCCTTATAAAGTGCATACCCAATAGAAGCTTTTGGAAAGACAAAAATTCAAACTGACGTGTGCACGTAACGAGATAAAAAAAGCTCGGTGTTTTTACCAACTTTTGTTCAAAAAATTTGTCTACGTTTGTCAATCAAGTCATATCGCACATCCTCTAAAACAATGTCGTAACCAAAACCAAATACAATCATATTCTATAAGCCGTATTGTTGCGACCAGTACATGGATTTTGTTGCCTTTTCAAAATCAATTCAAGTTGAATTTTGTGTAGGTATACACACTTATAATATACACTTATAATATACATATATTGTTTCCATGCAGAGTTGAAAGTGGCTGGAGTTGGAGTTAGCGTTCATGGAAAGAGTAGAGTTGAGTTTTCGTTAAATTATTTTGAACTCGACGAAACTAATGGGATTGAGTAGAGTTGAAATTCAAAATAGTGGTAAATGAAATATTTTCATTTTTAATGTAAAGGAAATTTATATTAAAAATTGTAAACCACAAATATGTATATTTAAAACAAAAAATTATTTTACAATAATTTTCCGGGCATATAAAATTATACATAGAGTATTATTAGGCACAAATTAAATTAACTTTATCAAGCTTTATCTTAACTCCAACCTGGTTCATGGAAACATGGTAATATACACTTTTAATATTGTGTGAATATGTGCTGTCATTTTGTATCATTGTGTGTGTGCAAATCCACATGAAATGTCGCCAAAATGTTGACCCGATTTTATAAATGATTCTACCCAAGTACATATAACAAAACGAAAGTAAAAATTGAGCACAGTATTTTTCTTCGTTTTCATCCAAAATTAACGAAAGTTAAACTTCACATTATAATGATAGTGTTTGTAGCGTATACGTATTATATACATATGCGTATACAAATGGCGTTATTTAGTTTATTGTGCGAACGCTAAGTTTATAGTAACTTTTAACGATGCGGATACATTTGTCAACTTTGATATTAATTTAATTGAAGATAGGGAGGCTGTAAAACAATTGGTAATGTAAAGATTCATTCGAGAAAATTTGGTACAATCTATTATATTTTGTCCTATTTTATATTTAGAAATCATTATTTATGAAGCAAGATGGCCACGAACTAAAAAAGTGCATTAGGGCAAATTTTACAGAGCTGTTCACCGAAGAGCTTAGCTGCAAGTTTAGGTTTAACGGTCAATAAAGATAATGTGAGGTATGGTTTACGTTACTCCGTGTTAAATTTAATAATTATAATATTATAATTATTAAATTTAACACGGAGTAACGTAAACCAGTGCTTTAACACGGAGTAACGTAAATTAGTGCTTGTGTTTGTTAAAACTGCAATTTCAAATTTTGGTTGTAAAATTAAATGTTTTTTTTGTTTATTAAATTCATTATTTTAATTCATTATTGATTACTTTGGACATACATATATATACATTTCGATTAAATTATTCAGTTTTTTAATTTCTAATATTTACACTAACAGGTTTTAAATAATAAAATTAGCTTAGTGAACATCACAGTAACAGAGACTCCTTACGACATTGGAACAAGGAAGGGGAATAACGGTGAGCAGAAGAGTTTAATCGATGCGTTGGCCGACGGTATAGCAAATGTTAATATTAATGATAAGAAATCACGTGAAGAAATTGTTGCGGAACGGAAACAACGCAAATTGGCCGCAAAAAAGGAGCGCCAAAGTAAATCATTAGACCAGAAATTAAAAGAAATTCGTTCTGCGAAATCGCAAAAAATACAAATAATTGATAATAAATTTTTGGAAGATTATCAAAAATGTAACAACACTTTTCCAAAACCGTCTGAAATGGTTTTAGATGAGAACTTCTCTATTCCCAAAATAACCACAAAAAATCGGATTAAACAAAGGTTGAAGAATAAAAACAAAATTTCGATGAGTTTAGTAGAACTTATTGAAAACAATAAAATACAGAGGGTAAATGGAAAAGCATTTAATCCAGAAAAGAAAAAATCTGTTATTTTATCGAATCCAACTATAAAACGACGTCGGGGTAAGCAAAGAGAAATTCAAAAAATTAAATCGTTAAAACGGCTTAAGCGAAATATTTTAGCAATTCGAAAATTAAGGCGCGAACTACGAGAGGAGTTAAATATTAAAACCAATATTGAAAACAAATCAGAGATAAATTTTACTCCAATCAATTTTTCACGTAAGTTTCGGCCTTACTGTGATCATTACGCGACGCCGGAAATTAATACTGCCGTTCAATCACTACTTCAAGATTTATTTCGATTTCAAAAGCGTGCTTATGAAAAAAATCAAATCAAAGGTAATTCAAAGCGTCGTTACATAGTGGGATTCAACGAAGTTAGGAGGCACTTAGAATTGAAAAAAGTGAAATTATTAATAATTGCACCCGATTTGGAGCCTAATGAAGGGTCAGGCGGTTTAGATGAAACAGTCCAAACGTTTAAATCAATTTCGCAAACGAATGAAATTCCATACGTGTTTGCAATTTCGCGATGGCGAATTGGTCGAATATTATTTAAAAAGGTTTCAGTCAGCTGTGTTGCTGTGTTAAATTATGATGGAGCAGATGACCAATACAAAACAATTCTAAAGCTGCTTAGCATCGAACGTATCAAATTTATTAAAGATGCTACGCTTAAAACTTCGATCTAATTTTTAACACTACGAAATATGATAAATAATATATTAAACAAATTTTCATTGTTTAATGAAGGCCTTTTATTTATTCTCTAACCTTATATTTGTTCTGTGTTCGTACGCAATTTAACTGAGCAGGCAATTCCACTCTATTGGCTTCCATTTAACAACGCATCCCCAATATTCCTTATGGCTTTTTCCTTACAGAAAAGTATGAAAAAAACGAGAAATTTGTTTTTTCATACTTTTCTGTAAGGAAAAGTCGATTCCAAATATTTGCAAAGGGAAATTTTTGTATCATGCAGTTGTATTTGTGTGTTATTTTCATTTGTATATGAATAATTTTGAGTTTCCAAAACGAATCTCGTATTAACAACATAAACAAAACTAATGCACAATAGATTTTTAGTTAATGGCCACAATAAAATTTACAAATAACGGCAGTAAAAAATAAGATTACAAAGGAAAAGCAACGACGCGACGAGGTTCGCTATTAAAGAAAACGCAAAACAATTTTTCCTTATAAAGTGCATACCCAATAGAAGCTTTTGGAAAGACAAAAATTCAAACTGACGTGTGCACGTAACGAGATAAAAAAAGCTCGGTGTTTTTACCAACTTTTGTTCAAAAAATTTGTCTACGTTTGTCAATCAAGTCATATCGCACATCCTCTAAAACAATGTCGTAACCAAAACCAAATACAATCATATTCTATAAGCCGTATTGTTGCGACCAGTACATGGATTTTGTTGCCTTTTCAAAATCAATTCAAGTTGAATTTTGTGTAGGTATACACACTTATAATATACACTTATAATATACATATATTGTTTCCATGCAGAGTTGAAAGTGGCTGGAGTTGGAGTTAGCGTTCATGGAAACAGAGTAGAGTTGAGTTTTCGTTAAATTATTTTGAACTCGACGAAACTAATGGGATTGAGTAGAGTTGAAATTCAAAATAGTGGTAAATGAAATATTTTCATTTTTAATGTAAAGGAAATTTATATTAAAAATTGTAAACCACAAATATGTATATTTAAAACAAAAAATTATTTTACAATAATTTTCCGGGCATATAAAATTATACATAGAGTATTATTAGGCACAAATTAAATTAACTTTATCAAGCTGTATCAAAATTTCAACTCAACCTAACTCTACTCCATGGAAACGATCAACACCATTTTGGAATTAACGAAAACCTAACTCCAACCTGGTTCATGGAAACATGGTAATATACACTTTTAATATTGTGTGAATATGTGCTGTCATTTTGTATCATTGTGTGTGTGCAAATCCACATGAAATTTCGCCAAAATGTTGACCCGATTTTATAAATGATTCTACCCAAGTACATATAACAAAACGAAAGTAAAAATTGAGCACAGTATTTTCCTTCGTTTTCATCCAAAATTAACGAAAGTTAAACTTCACATTATAATGATAGTGTTTGTAGCGTATACGTATTATATACATATACAAATATACATTGCGTATACAAATGGCGTTATTTAGTTTATTGTGCGAACGCTAAGTTTATAGTAACTTTTAACGATGCGGATACATTTGTCAACTTTGATATTAATTTAATTGAAGATAGGGAGGCTGTACAACAATTGGTAATGTAAAGATTCATTCGAGAAAATTTGGTACAATCTATTATATTTTGTTTTCCTATTTTATATTTAGAAATCATTATTTATGAAGCAAGATGGCCACGAACTAAAAAAGTGCATTAGGGCAAATTTTACAGAGCTGTTCACCGAAGAGCTTAGCTGCAAGTTTAGGTTTAACGGTCAATAAAGATAATGTGAGGTATGGTTTACGTTACTCCGTGTTAAATTTAATAATTATAATATTATAATTATTAAATTTAACACGGAGTAACGTAAATTAGTGCTTGTGTTTGTTAAAACTGCAATTTCAAATTTTGGTTGTAAAATTAAATGTTTTTTTTGTTTATTAAATTCATTATTTTAATTCATTATTGATTACTTTGGACATACATATATATACATTTCGATTAAATTATTCAGTTTTTTAATTTCTAATATTTACACTAGATTTTTTTTTAAAATAATTTTCCTTGTTTGTCTTTTATATAATAAAAGTAATTTGTGGATATTAAATCGGTTTCGATAGAGTTGGTAAATTTTTCCATAGTACAATCTAAAATGTTGAAAATAATATTGTAATTATTAATATAACACGGAGTAACGTAAACCATACCTCACATTATCTTTATTGACCGTTAAACCTAAACTTGCATTTTTTTTTTACTTTGGTTTTTTGCAATTGTAATGGTGTTAATGTGATTGTTCTGTATATTGGTATATTTCATTCAGCACTCTCGAATTAAATTCACAAATCGTAGGAAATTCTTCCATTTAGCGTCACTATCTGTGTGACAAACGAATATGATAATCGACACTTACTTATACACAATCAACTTCCCAACCACCCATACTTTCTTTCCTTTAACGCTGGATCGCGGATAAATTTGAATTTTTGACTTATAGATGACTAATGTGTAAGAATCACAACAATCAGTTTCGAACAAATGAGACTATTGATTTGAAAAAATCAGTCTTCTCATCAGGTCGCGACGACTGATGTTGTATTAGTACATTGGAATATTGTCTATATATATAGAACATACCATGTAGTTGTACTACTAGCGAATTACTGCATAGCGTACGAAATTTGATTCGTCGATTATCATATTCGTTTGTCACACAGATAGTGACGCTAAATGGAAGAATTTCCTACGATTTGTGAATTTAATTCGAGAGTGCTGAATAAAATATACCAATATACAGAACAATCACATTAACACCATTACAATTGCAAAAAACCAAAGTAAAATATATAATAAAATTCGTGAATGCGAAAAGTTAATTGTTAAAATAGAATATAGATGGAAATGTGAAAGAATCAAATTTCGTACGCTATGCAGTAATTCGCTAGTAGTACAACTACATGGTATGTTCTATATATATAGACAATATTCCAATGTAATAATACAAAATCAGTCGTCGCGACCTGATGAGAAGACTGATTTTTTCAAATCAATAGTCTCATTTGTTCGAAACTGATTGTTGTGATTCTTACACATTAGTCATCTATAAGTCAAAAATTCAAACTAAACTTTGCAGCTAAGCTCTTCGGTGAACAGCTCTGTAAAGTTTGCTCTAATGCACTTTTTTAGTTCGTGGCCATCTTGCTTCATAAATAATGATTTCTAAATATAAAATAGGAAAACAAAATATAATAGATTGTACCAAATTATCTCGAATGAATCTTTACATTACCAATTGTTTTACAGCCTCCCTATCTTCAATTAAATTAATATCAAAGTTGACAAATGTATCCGCACCGTTAAAAGTTACTATAAACTTAGCGTTCTAACAATAAACTAAATAATGCCATTTGTATACGCATATGTATATACATAATACGTACACGCTACAAACACTATCATTATAATTTGAAGTTTAACTTTCGTTAATTTTGGATGAAAACGAAGGAAAATACTGTGCTCAATTTTTACTTTCGTTTCCCAAGTATTTTTACTTTCAATTTTTCTGGCGATATTCGTACTTAAGTACTAAACTTAGTCTAGTATTTTTCTAAGTTTGAGTTGCAATTTATTAAAATAAAACTTATGAAGCGTGTCGCGAAAATTCGAAACTGGACGAAACTCATTATAAACATTTTATTGCATGTGTATGCGTATATTTGGCGGGAACAATTGTGCTTGTGTTTGTTTAAACGGCAATTTCAAATTTTGGTTGTAAAATTAAATGGTTTTAAAGAAATATTTTTGTTTTTGTAATATAAAATGATTTATTAAATTCATTATTTTAATTCATTATTGATTATTTTGGACATACATATATATACATTCCGATTAAATTATTCAGTTTTTTAATTTCTAATATTTACACTAGATGTTTTTTTAAATAATTTTCCTTGTTTGTCTTTTATATAATAAAAGTAATTTGTGGATATTAAATCGGTTTCGATAGAGTTCGTAAAATTTTCCATAGTACAATCTAAAATGTTGAAAATAATATTATAATTATTAAATTTAACACGGAGTAACGTAAACCATACCTCACATTATCTTTATTGACCGTTAAACGTAAACTTGCAGCTAAGCTCTTTGGTGAACAGCTCTGTAAAGTTTGCCCTAATGCACTTTTTTAGTTCGTGGCCATCTTGCTTCATAAATAATGATTTCTAAATATAAAATAGGAAAACGAAATATAATAGATTGTACCAAATTATCTCGAATGAATCTTTACATTACCAATTGTTTTACAGCCTTCCTATATTCAATTAAATTAATATCAAAGTTGACAAATGTATCCGCATCGTTAAAAGTTACTATAAACTTAGCGTTCTCACAATAAACTAAATACTACGCCATTTGTATACGCATATGTATATAATACGTATACGCTACAAACACTATCATTATAATGTGAAGTTTAACTTTCGTTAATTTTGGATGAAAACGAAGGAAAATACTATACTCAATTTTTACTTTCGTTTTGTTATACTTGGGTTTGTTATACTTGGGTAGTGGAACAATACATTTCCTCTGCTCGCGAGCAAACGAAAAAATGACATGATAAGAAAATGGTTTCGATTTCAATTTTTTTTGTGAATGTTTCATGTACATTTAGATAAAACTTAAATAAAATGAATTTTATTATTGTTTTTAATAAAATTAATATTTCCCAGTTTAATCGTAGGTACATTTGTCTATATTTTATGTGTTATTTATGGAAATAGTATTGAGAATGAGAAGAAAAAGATTAATAAATTATAAAGTGAATTAACACTTTAATTGCCGCTCACACAGCATGTGTGTGATATTCGGAACAAGTATTATACGTACGGCTATTAAAGTGTTAACTGAGGAAATACATATATGTACATAAATAAATTTGAAAAATATTTTTATTCTCTCTTGCTTGTCTTCTTGCAGTCGATCGCATCGATGTTATTTTTTGTTATTTGTTTAGTTATACTGGGTTTACACCAGAGCTACTTTAATAGTATAATACTTTTTTGCTAATAAAGTATAATACCCGGCCAGTTTACATCGCAAGCGGTGTAAACCCATACTATAATACTATATAATTTTTTTTGTCGGTAAATATATTTTTTTTTGGTTAATATCACAAATGGAAATGTATAGCCAAACAAAAAATGTCTTTATCGGCCACTTGAAAAAAATAATAAACAAAATTAAAGTATTATAACATTAAAGTAGTTTAAACCACGACTATAATGTCAATATTTTTTTGATAGCTCCCAAGTATATTTACTTTCAATTTTCCTGGCGATATTCGTACTTAAGTACTAAACTTAGTCTAGTATTTTTCTAAGTTTGAGTTGCAATTTATTAAAATAAAACGTATGAAACGTGTCGCGATTATTCGAAACTGAACGAAACACAATGAAGGAGAATTGTATACATGTATGTGTGAACAGAAAAGACAAAAAACAAAATGGCGGGAGCGAGGTTGTGCATGAATGTAAAATGCTATATTTGAAAATGTTAGAAGAAAAAGATGGCGGCATCCAAATGTGAGAACAAAATAAAAATTTAGGTTTAAAATGAATATTTTTATTTTATTAAATTTGCGGTATTAAAATTTTCATACATATATACATATTATATACGAATCTAAATTATATTTTAGTTAATTTTTTAATTATTTTTTATTATTACACAATTTGAAATTATTCTTTGATTGTAATATTAAAAGTTTAAATAATTTTCCAAATAGGTACTATGATTATTGCACATCAAGTTTATTATTTTCGCATTTGTTTTCTACCTAAAAACTTAAAAATTTTTTTAACAAAATCTATTTTATAAAATTACCAAACTCATGTCGTGAACATGAAAAATAAAAACAAACCATGTACATTACACGCTATACACATTCCTACGAAAGAAAAATTGCGGTAACACAGTATACAGTAGTAACAACACAGTATACATATACGCTACAAACACTATCATTATAATGTGAAGTTTAACTTTCGTTAATTTTGGATGAAAACGAAGGAAAATACTATGCTCAATTTTTACTTTCGTTTTGTTATACTTGGGCTATTATACTTTAATAGCAAAATAGTACGTGATAAACTATTAAATAATTTAGTTTGAGTTTACACCAACATACTTTTTTGCTACATACTTTTATTCTACTGGTGTAAACGGGGTATTAGTAGAAATATGGAAATGATTACAGAAGGGAGACGGACAAATGCTTAAAACTTTTTTTATTTTATTTTTACTTTTGAATGAATGAAAAGAATTTTTTGATGACGGTGTAATTACTTGTTGATTTATTTACTCGGAATTAGATTACACTATATAGGGATAGGGACACAATACTTTATTAATTTACATAATGTTGTGAAATTTAATAAATTCACAAATTATGTACCCAACATATTATTTTGTGTTCTTAAATGACGTCAAAAACACAAAACAAAACACATATACCAATATGCACACCACTACTATTACGTTCCGGTAAAATTCAAGTTGAATTGTAAAAAGGCAACAGAATCCATGTCCAGAATCTACTTAAATATAAGTCGTGCTAACTCCACACATATGAAATAAACAATAACTAAGTAAAGATGTATTGGATATTTTTTTCCATAGTATTTTTTTTTAAATAACTAAGTATAATTGTGTTGGTGCAGAAACAAAAAAAATGAACAAAAAAAAAATCAAATTTACGTTGCATTGTTAGTGCAGAATCTACTTAAATAGATTCTGGTTAGTGTAACCAATGCCTCCTAAACTACAGACCTCTTACTACTCTCATTTTTCGCACATGACGTCAATTTATGTCTAAACCGAGACTGCGCAATAATAATGTTAAGAGATTTACACTAACAAAACAACTAGAGAAAACAACAAAAACGTCGACATAACGTGTCGTCATCATTTGGTATAAGCGGCCTGTAGTTTAGGAGGTATTGGTGTTGTGGCGTTCACAGGGTTCTTGTTGTTTTTCTCTCGCGACGTCATGGCGCTTTTTGTTTAGCTGACAGATTAACCTAAAAACTTTTAGCAACGTGACGTGTAAAGAAAAAGGTTAACGAGTTGAATTAAAACTATGTAACAAAATTAATTGGATTAAAAATAAGTGAAATAAATAAAATAAATCTAACAAACAAAACCCCGCGTTATTTGTTCAAGAATTTTATGTGGTTTGCGCTTGTGGAAAAAGTTAATGGTAAAAGGCGACCACGCGCTTTCGTATTGCAGTCATCACCACTAACCAAGCGCAGCCCCACATATTGGTGACCTACGACAACCCTAATTAGGGATTATGACAAAATAAATTATAATTGCTGAATCAAATAAAAAAACGTACAGTATATATACCCTCCTCAATTATTGCGAGGCAACGGAATTCCCGATTTAGTCATCGTGCATCGAACCATTCACACCACCATTTCCACACAGTACAATGGTCAACGGAAAAGATAAACCGATCCCGACTGATTCGGAGGAGGCCTCGGAAAACGTAGTGACAAAAGCGAACGAGGAGCCCCCGCGCGATCTTGAATCAATCATTCAAGACAGGGTAAATAAAACGTTACTCGGATACATTACCAATCAAACTAACAATACCAACTTTGAATACACAAGACCCTCGAGTCTGGTTGCAGTTAGCCGAGTCACAGTTTGCAACCGCTGGAATTACAAAGGAGATCACCAAATTCCACCATCTAGTAAGCGCGTTATCCGATCGCATTGCGAATGACGTGATCGACGTAGTAACCGGCCCTAAATCCGTAACACCGTATTCCGACCTGTCGAAGGCAATAGTAGAACGATTCTGCGAATCAGATGGCGCCCGAATTCACCAGCTACTTCACGGAGCCGAACTGGGAGACATGAAACCTTCGCAATTACTACGTAAATTAAAAAGGTATGGCGGAACGAACATCTCAGACAAATTCCTTAAAGAAATTTGGCTCAAACGGCTATCCCATCGCACCTATCTCACCGATACAGGCGCCGACATTTCCGTCATACCGCCAACGGTCGCGAATCGACAAAACCATAACCCTGGCCTTAACTTACACGCCGCAAATGGATCAACTATCAAGACATTCGGTAAACGTTTGATCAACCTCGACCTCGGCCTCAGGAGAAAGTTTTCGTGGACGTTCACAATAGCGGACGTTACCATCCCTATCATTGGATCGGATTTCCTGAAACAATCCGGGTTGCTGGTGGATATCCAAAACAGTCGCCTAATCGATCCGTTAACATCGTTATTCGCTTTAGCGACCGCGTCCGTCAATCCTGTACCTACAATTCGAGTGATGAACTCGAGTACCATCGACCCACAAATACTCGTGCTGCTAGAAAAATTTCGGAACGTCATATGCGATACTCAATCGCCCAAACCGGTCAAACATAATGTGACCCACCACATCATAACTCGTGGACCACCAACCTTCGCTAAACCACGTCGGCTGAGCACGGAAAAACTGGCCATTGCTCAGAAAGAATTCGAGTTCATGGTCGAGCACGGGATCTGCAGACGCTCCGACAGTCCGTGGGCGAGCCCATTGCATTTGGCTCCCAAAAAAAATGGCAGTTGGAGGCCGTGTGGGGATTACCGCGCTCTCAACAACGTAACGTTGCCAGACAGGTACCCAATCCCATACATCCATGATTTCACTCACCAGCTTCATGGAACATCATGTTTCTCGACCATTGACCTGGTCAGAGCGTATCATCAGATCCTAATCGAGGAGTCCGACATCGCCAAAACCGCAATATCAACTCCATTCGGGTTATACGAGTTCACAAGAATGACGTTCGGGTTGAGGAACGCCGGCAACACATTCCAGCGATTTATGCACTCGACTCTCCAGGGCCTCGGTTTCTGCTTCGTATATCTAGATGATATACTGGTAGCATCTAAATCAAAGTCCGAACATCTGAAACACATCGAGATCTTGTTCGCCAGGTTAAGCGAAGCCGGCTTGATTATCAACACCGACAAGTGTCAATTTAACAAGTCAAAAGTTATATTTTTGGGACACGAAGTCTCCGCTGATGGTATTAAACCACTGCAAGAACGCGTCGAGCACATCACAAATTTCAGCCAACCCAAAACAGTTAAACAACTTCGCCGATTCCTCGGAATGCTTAATTTCTATAGGACATTCATTCCGCACGCAGCCAGAACGCAATCCATTCTGAACGAGTACCTGAAGGGCAGTAAGAAAAACGATTCTCGCCTGATCGAGTGGACACCCGAAGCGCACGAAGCGTTTAAGCTATCAAAGAAACAGCTCTGCGAAGCTGCAATGCTAAGTCACCCATCGTCATCAGCCAAGCTCGCCATAATGGTAGACGCGTCAGACACAGCCATAGGAGCCGTTATCCAACAACGAAGCACCAGCAGCAGCGAAAACGCCACCGCGTGGGAACCACTTCAGTTCTTCTCGGCCAAGCTCACAGCGGCGCAACAAAGATATAGCGCATACGACCGCGAATTGTTGGCCGCATATACGGCAGTAAAACGTTTTCGCCACTTTGTCGAAGGGAGGACTTTTATTTTGTTCACAGATCACAAGCCGCTGATTTTTGCACTCGCCCAGAACCCAGCAAAAGCATCTCCGCGGCAGTTTCGCTACTTGGATTTCATAGGTCAATTCACGGCGGACATCAGGCATATTTCTGGGTGTAACAATGTCGTGGCCGACGCACTATCACGCGTGGAGACCATAGTCATTCCTGAATCGATCGATTTCACCGCAATAGCTGACGCCCAACAAAACGATGACGAATTCAGAGAGCTCCGAGCATCAACTACAAGCCTGAAATTCAAGAAAGTGCCCACCGCTGACAATACACGCAAACTAATTTACTGCGACATATCCACCGGAAGAAACCGCCCATACATTCCAGGCGAGTTCCGGAAAACAGTTTTTGAAGCGATCCACAACCTATCACACCCAGGCGTTCGGGCTACAATCAAGGCAGTAACGGATCAGTTTGTATGGAACGGGATCAAAAATGATGTGAAGCGAATGGTCCAGTGTTGTTTAGCCTGCCAACGTGCCAAAGTGAGCCGACACACACAGAGCCCTATCGGTAATTTCGCACCAACAACAAGACGATTCACACATGTTCACCTGGACATCATCGGCCCTTTGCCGATCTCCGAGGGACAACGTTTCTGCGTAACGCTGATCGACCGTTTCACAAGATGGACCGAGGTAATTCCGGTCCCCGATATCAGAGCCGAAACTGTCGCCGTGGCAGTATACAGCAATTGGATAGCCCGTTTTGGGGTCCCTATAGCCATCGTCACCGACCAGGGATCCCAATTTGAATCGGAACTTTTCAGGGAATTTTCAAAATTGTTGGGATTCCAGCACAGGCGCACAACTTCATACAACCCTAGGTGCAACGGATTTATAGAACGATCCCACCGTACGTTAAAAGCCGCGATTATGTGCCACACGAACAATAGCTGGACACGAATCCTTCCATCCATCCTGTTGGGCCTCCGAACGACGTATCGGGAGGATTTTAAGACAACGTCGGCAGAGTTGGTATTCGGCGAACAACTGAGAGTACCTGGTCAATTGCTCGAGGATAGCCAAGGTCCTATCTCGCAATCCGATTTCGTGAAAGAACTGCGGAACCACTTCGCTGGAATCCGCCCAACCCCACCGTCGCGGCATTGCTCGGACAAAATCTTCGTCTCGCAAGAATTAAATACTTGCTCCCACGTTTTCATCCGCACCGACTCGGTCAGGAAGTCACTCCAACCACCGTATGAGGGACCATATCCCATCTTGAGCAGACAGGAAAAAACATTCGTGCTCGACATCAAAGGCAAACACACTAGAGTGTCAATCGATCGGGTGAAACCGTGTTTCTTGGAGAGCAAGCACACCGAAGCAGAACTGCTTCGCGCTGACACAAATCGCACTACCACCCCCTCGAGCAGGGCGCCCGTGGACGCAGCGGACTATGAACAGGCGACATGGGCCCATCACGATCCAGAGAACCAAACGCCGTCCTCGCCCCCGGTCAGTAAAACCATTAATACAGGCCGTCGACAGAGGCCTCACGTGAGGTTCGCAGAACCACGCACCAACGAACCGCCACCACCAACTACGCGAGCAGGTCGACAGACTAGACTGCCAGCTCGCTACATGTAATCGTGAATCTGCGATGCACTGGTGGGGGGGTGATGTGGCGTTCACAGGGTTCTTGTTGTTTTTCTCTCGCGACGTCATGGCGCTTTTTGTTTAGCTGACAGATTAACCTAAAAACTTTTAGCAACGTAACGTGTAAAGAAAAAGGTTAACGAGTTGAATTAAAACTATGTAACAAAATTAATTGGATTAAAAATAAGTGAAATAAATAAAATAAATCTAACAAACAAAACCCCGCGTTATTTGTTCAAGAATTTTATGTGGTTTGCGCTTGTGGAAAAAGTTAATGGTAAAAGGCGACCACGCGCTTTCGTATTGCAGTCATCACCACTAACCAAGCGCAGCCCCACAGTGTAACCAACCAGTGCCTTCTATAGTATGTAGTAGTTTAGAAGGCATTGAACCAACACACTCTTTGTTAGTTTTTTTTAAATGGGTATCTGTCAATGAGAAGAGTAAGCAGGTAAACGTAAATTACGTAAATGTATTTTCGAAACATATGTAGTGTGCGCACTAATAAGTAGTGGTGCGAAAGAAAAAAATTAACATTGGATTGTTAGTGTATCCAACACAATCTTCTGTAGTTTGTTGCATATTGGTATCTGCGTTTCAGACTTTGTTCAGGGCTTTTAATTGTTGTTGGTTTTGTATCTGTCAATGAGAAGAGTAAGCAGGACTGTTGGTGATATTCTGTGGAATTAAACAAAAACAAGATAACTGCAAAAACCTAAATGTTGGAAAACCGCATTTAAAGTTTGAAGTCGTAGTGACTTTCTATGGAAGGCAATCGCCTTTTTCTCGATTTTCTAAGAAAATAATAAGCAGTTTATAAAACCGGTCTGGGTAATAAATAGAAATGCAAATTCTGCATCGACCGGTTAGAAAAACTGTAAAAGTGGTTATCTTCAGATATCCTGTTTTTGTTTAATTCCACAGTTGATGTCACGAAAACGTAAGGTTTACGGCTCCGTATAAATGTAACGTTTTTATGTAATTTAAGCGGTACGTTTACGTAAAAAATTTAAGTGCTGTTCCTTTTAGAATTTAGCGTAAATAAATATTCATATATTATTAAATAAATAAAACAAATAATATTTTTTATTTTGTAGTTTATTGTAATGATTGAAATAACATAACATCCATAAAAACGATTATTAAATTAAAAAGGTTAATCAGTTCGTTCACTGTACAAACGTTTATTGCAACTCAGCAAGGGGTTTATCTTCTGAGTGAAAGAATCACTTAGATTGCTGCTTTTGTTTAGGCCTTCACTTTCCTCATTTCTATCATTTTCTTCTACAACAATTGCTGGGCGTTCAATATTAACGGATGAACTATAAAGGCGGTGATACATGTACAGATTTTGCCTTTAAGGCAAAAAAAATTGCCTTATACAAAATTGAGAAATGTTCAATTTAAAAATTTTTGCCTATAAGGCGATTCAAGATGGCCGAATTTTAACCAATCAGTGCGCATAATTTTTATGCCTTAAAGGCAAAATCTTTACATGTATCACCGCCTTAATAGTTGTTTGTAGAATAATTTCATTGAACCACTCTAGCACTCTCACAAGTATTAACTATTTCTTTACGTATGGTTCTATAAAGTTTTTGTTTCGACATTTTTCAAACTTAATTTCAAACACTCACTGACTATAAAATAGAAAAATTATCACGTACTTACTACAATGAAAGGTAATTTGATTCACAATAATTAATAATTTATGTAACTAACTATATATTTTATTAAGACGGAAATTAGACTGTTACACGACTAAATGACAAAATTGTTGACTGGTTAATAACTGTAAAACTTTTAGAATTTATGTGAAAAAGAGAGAATAACATATACCATAGAAAACGCAGTAGTTATAAAATTTAAGTGTGTTAGTGTTTTGTAAAAAAAAAAATTCTCGGTGTGTTTTTGACGCATATCGTATTTGTGCCCGGAGGGTACCCTCGCTTATTTTTGTTACTACAAAACGAAAGTAAAAATTGAGCACAGTATTTTCCTTCGTTTTCATCCAAACTTAACGAAAGATAAACTTCACATTATAATGATAGCGTTTGTAGCGTATACGTATTATATACGTATTATATATATGCGTATACAAATGGCGTTATTTAGTTTATTGTGAGAACGCTAAGTTTATAGTAACTTTTAACGATGCGGATACATTTGTCAACTTTGATATTAATTTAATTGAAGATAGGGAGGCTGTAAAACAATTGGTAATGTAAAGATTCATTCGAGAAAATTTGGTACAATCTATTATATTTTGTTTTCCTATTTTATATTTAGAAATCATTATTTATGAAGCAAGATGGCCACGAACTAAAAAAGTGCATTAGGGCAAATTTTACAGAGCTGTTCACCGAAGAGCTTAGCTGCAAGTTTAGGTTTAACGGTCAATAAAGATAATGTGAGGTATGGTTTACGTTACTCCGTGTTAAATTTAATAATTATAATATTATTTTCAACATTTTAGATTGTACTATGGAAAAATTTACGAACTCTATCGAAACCGATGTAATATCCACAAATTACTTTTACTATATAAAAGACAAACAAGGAAAGTTATTTTAAAATAAAATCTAGTGTAAATATTAGAAATTAAAAAACTGAATAATTTAATCGAAATGTATATATATGTATGTCCAAAGTAATCAATAATGAATTAAAATAATGAATTTAATAAGCAAAAAAAACATTTAATTTTACAACCAAAATTTGAAATTGCAGTTTTAACAAACACAAGCACAATTGTCCCCCCCCCACTACAAATATTTCTCAATACGCATGCAATGAAATGTTTATAATGAGTTTCGTCCAGTTTCGAATTTTCACGACACGTTTCATACGTTTTATTTTAATAAATTGCAACTCAAACTTAGAAAAATACTAGACTAAGTTTAGTACTTAAGTACGAATATCGCCAGAAAAATTGAAAGTAAAAATACTTGGGTACCGCCGTTTAAAACGGCATGAAAACTGAACGTTTACGTGACGCGGTTTTTACTAACAATATGGTAAAACGTCATCGTATGCAGCCGTATAGATTATAAAGAGTCCGCCATTTGTAATTATACCTTTTGTCATTATTTTCAATCCTATTTTTGCTTTTCGATCGTCACAATCATTACGAGTATCATTCAACTATTTGAGGTAATAAATTTAGTTTAAATATTAGTAAATAAGTACATAATTTAATTTTTGAAATATTTAATTTTTTATTGTTTCATAATTTAGCAAATAACTACCTAAATAAAATTTAATGAATTGTTTTGCTATAATTTTTAATAGTATATTGTATTGAAATAGTATTAAACCCTAAATGAGGTTGTGATATACATATATGTAAAGTAAATTATTGTGATAATAAATTCCCAATGATATTAAAATTAAATAATAAATTTGTTATATTTTACGCATAAATATTAAATTAAAGCTTCATATTAAAATTAAAATTACTCAAAAGTTACCATGAGATATTTCCGAAAACGGCTATTATTATTAATTTGTTTACGAAATTTTGGCTTATTAATTTTTAACCTCCAAATGTTTTCGAAAATTAATTATTAAAACCCCAAATACCAACTCAAATACATACATTCAAATACAAATTTACAAAATTATATTACGCAACAAAAGTGTGTTGTTAGTCAGAATTTTATTTTTTATGTATCAAGAGGTATTGATTTTGATGTAGTTTTGTTTGCATCATAAACGTGCATCCCCATCCACAGACGAAAATGCCGACGGTACCACTAATTGAATGGTATCCATTCTTGCAAGTAATGTTTCACCAAATTGAAGGTGTTAAATCTCCTGATTTTCACAACGACCAAAAAACCAAACACTGAGCTAATTTTATTTGTAATGTGTTTGTCTGTATTATTGAATCACGGTGTAAAGATTATTGAATCACGGTGTCACACTCTAAAAACTTCAAAATATTTTACTATTTATAGGAATTGTAAAAATATTTGCGGTTTTCTTAAATTTGCAGTTTAAACTGTATTAAAATCGTATTATTTCTGTATACACCATTATTTATGTATACACCAACAATTGACATTAAATTCAAAACGCGGTTAACTTTATTGTATTTCTCATTAGGGAAATAGTTAAAAGTTTGATAACATTGTTCATAAGAAAATCACCAACCTAACAAAAAAATTTTTTTTTTCTCAAAATTTTTTTCATACTTTTCTGTAAGGAAAAAGTTTAAGGAATTCTATTGGGGATGCGCGTTAATAATACAATAAAAGTTTAAATTGCAGTAAGATGAATTCTTGTTTATAACGTCATGTCAAAATAAATGATAATTAGAATATTTCAAGTGATAAATGTTTGTTTTATGTATGCGTTTACTTTTCAATTTTATGGTATAGCGACACCAGTGAATAATAACTGCAGTTTCAGTAGAAATTTTCGATTCGGCTCCGGATAGTATTCGAATAATCAAACACGGCTGGCTAATGGTAACTATTTTTTATCAAAACCCTTTATTTCCGCCAAAATTGTTGACAAATTAATTTACAATCGATTCTTTCTTATAATTTTTTCGTAAATATGTATTATATGCTTTTTATAATATTCGCACAAAACGAAAACGGTCCTATAAACAAAATTTTTTATCGAAAGTCATTTCCGTTTAAATTTTAGAAAAATGATTGACAATTTTCATGCAAATATAAATCTTTTATCTTCTTTTTATTCTTAATTGTATTTTGTTTCGTAAGAGCAATACATTTTTTTAAAATATTTGCATAAACTATAAAAGCTCTTATGAAAGATGCCAATTCTGTTTACCAATTTCCACCAGCAGGGAGCGACTGATTTTTCTTATTAAATATCGTTGTTCTGCTTAAATTTTGTAAACTTATGTAGACTATATTGTTACAAATTTAATTTTAAATTACACTTACATACTAATTGTACTTACATATCTCTTATTATATTTTTATTTCTTTGATATTGCATTCCTTAATGCGTATTCCTTTATGCTATAAATACATAGGCTTCCGTTAAAGTGAACCCATTGAAAGGATGGTTTTCTGATTTAATAATAAAAACACTTCACTACTCTTTGTATGGCTAAGTAATCTTTATTCTGACTAAAACTAGGACAACCTTTGAAATATGCTATGGAATTGCTATATAGATGGTATACACATATTAGAGTAATTGCTGCTAGTCCAAATATTCTGACCAAACTTATATAGGTGGGCAATATTATTTTATATTATTAGTTTTGTAGTTAAAAAAATGTTTTATTAAGTTGGGAAATGTCCAATCGGAATTGTGCAACAGAAACCTCGAATAGTTGTGAATAAAAATATCCAAAATTTAATTATTCTTTCGTATTTATTAATTTAATAATAGCTTTATTACAATTAAATAAGCTGTTTATTTTTGTTAAATAATTTTAATTATTTAGCAAATTTTACACTGATTTTTATAAACCGTAAAAAATCATAATTCACAAATAAAAATAATATTTAGTGGCAATTTTTGTATAAGTATAATGTAATTGTATTAAATATGTTTAACAAATTCAATAATAAATTTTATTAATTAAAATTCTTTATAGTTAATGTATAAATAATAGTAAATAATCTTTTTTTTTTGTGTTTTATTCTTCTTTGGTAAACATCCTTTTTATAAAACACATACTCGTGTAGCTTATAGTTTTTTTTTTAAATATGGCTTAATATCTAAACAATAAATTTTATTATTAGAATTTGTTATTATAAATGTTTGGTTTTAATTTATAAATAGTTAAATAATAATTTAAACATTTGTTTACATATGAAAATTATAATTAGTAAGATTCACGATGCAAAAATATCAGTAAAATATAAAAATAATTAAATAAATATAAGCACCATTTATTAGCGTTTTATTATGGTGGAACAAATATTTCTGTTTTTTTCTGTTAATACGAGTAGTTATATTTAATTAATTATTTTTAGTTTTACAAAATTGGATGTTCACGAAACGTTTGTAAATTAATTAATCCAATATGAATAAACAGAAAGCAAAATTTTATATATATTTTTAATAGTATTAGGTGTTCTTCCTTTAATTTAATTTTATAAAAATAAACTTAAACTTAGAAGTTTTAATGGAAGCTAGCAAGCTGCACTTTAAATTTAAATATTTTTGTAAAGAATGGTACATATTTTATATTTTTGATCATTTATATGTTCGTTCACTTTCGAGCTAGTTAAGGCTTCTTGGGATTTGGCCACATTCAAGTCCTGTATATTTTAATATTGTTTAATTTACTTTTTTTCAATAGCACTTGGTTGCTTGCTCTATAAAATAAAATAAAATAAAATAAAATTTTAATAGTCATGCCTACAGATTTCTATACGAATGAGATTAAATAAAATAAATAAATAAATGAACTACAGTCTTCTTCTGAACATAACGCATAGGCGTTATTATTCGAATATCATGTTTTTATTTATGTTGAATTCTATTTACTTTTCCAAATAAATGTGTAATTTATGGCTCAAAAAACAAAATTGATGTAGTTTTATGTATGTACATATTGGAGATATTAAATAGGATTTTGAAGTTTAGAAATGTCACGTCAAAACGACATGAATTGTGCACCTCCCTCCTGGCCAGCCGCATCATAAACGTAACGTTTACGATACTTTTGTCACACTAAAAATATCGTAAACGGTACGTTTTGACGCTACGATTACGTTACTTATACCGCACTTGTCACAAGAGAAGTGAAACAAATTTACGCAGTGTTTCGTTGGTGGTATTTGATGTCACGAAAACGTAAGGTTCACGGCTCCGTATAAATGTAACGTTTTTATGTAATTTAAGCGGTACGTTTACGTAAAAAATTTAAGTGCTGTTCCTTTTAGAATTTAGCGTAAATAAATATTCATATATTATTAAATAAATAAAACAAATATTTTTTATTTTGTAGTTTATTGTAATGATTGAAATAACATAACATTTATAAAAACGATTATTAAATTAAAAAGGTTAATCAGTTAGTTCACTGTACAAACGTTTATTGCAACTCAGCAAGGAGTTTATCTTCTGAGTGAAAGAATCACTTAGATTGCTGCTTTTGTTTAGGTCTTCACTTTCCTCATTTCTATCATTTTCTTCTACAACAATTGCTGGGCATTCAATATTAACAGATGAACTATAATAGTTGTTTGTAGAAGCATTTCCTTGAACCACTCTAGCACTCTCACAAATATTAACTATTTCTTTACGTATGGTTCTATAAAGTTTCTGTTTCAATATTTTTCAAACTTAATTTCAAACACTCACTGACTATAAAATAGAAAAATTATCACGTACTTACTACAATGAAAGGTAATTTGATTCACAATAATTAATAATTTATGTAACTGACTATATATTTTATTAAGACGGAAATTAAACTGTCACACAACTAAATGAGAAAATTGTTGACTGGTTAATAACTGTAAAACGTTTAAAATTTATGTGAAAAAGAGAGAATGACATATACCATAGAAAACGCATTAGTTATAAAATTTGAGTGTGTTAGTGTCTTGTAAAAAAAAACTGCATAAAGTCACCGTTCTCGGTGCGTTTTTGACGCATATGGTTTTTGTGCCGGGAGGTCTCACTATACGAAATTTTATGAATGTATTTCCGGACGAATAAAGGCGGTGATACATGTACAGATTTTGCCTTTAAGGCAAAATAAATTGCCTTGTACAAAATTGAGAAATATTCAATTTAAAATGCCTTATAGGCAAAAGCTTATAAGGCGATTCAAGATGGCCGACTTTTAACCAATCAGCGCGTATAATTTTTATGCCTTAAAGGCAAAATCTGTACATGTATCATCGCTTTAATCGTCACATATTTATTAATAACCCTCCTGGCACAAAAACGATATGCGTCAAAAACGCACCGAGAACGGTGAGTTTACGCAGTTTTTTGTACAAGACACTAACACACTCAAATTTTATAATGTACTGCATTTTCTATGGTATATGCCATTCTCTCAATCAACAATTTTCTCATTTAGTCGTGTAACAGTTTAATTTCCGTCTTAATAAAATATATAGTTAGTTACATAAATTATTAATTATTGTGAATCAAATTACATTTCATTGTAGTAAGTACGTGATAATTATTTTATTTTATATTCAGTGAGTGTTTGAAATTAAGTTTTAAAAATGTCGAAACAGGAACTTTATAGAACCATACATAAAGAAATAGTTAATATTTGTGAGAGTGCTAGAGTGGTTCAAGGAAATGCTTCTACAAACAATTATTATAGTTCATCTGTTAATATTGAACGCCTAGAAGAAAATAATAGAAATGAGGAAAGTGAAGGCCTAAACACTAGCAGCAATTTAAGTGATTCTTTCACTCAGAAGATAAACCCCTTGCTGAGTTGCAATAAACGTTTGTACAGTGAACGAACTGATTGATCTTTTTAATTTTATAATCGTTTTTATAAATGTTATGTTATTTCAATCATTGCAATAAACTAGAAAACAAAAAATATTATTTGTTTTATTTATTTAATAATATATGAATATTTATTTACGCTAAATTCTAAAAGGAACAGCACTTAAAATTTTTCGTAAACGTAGCGCTTAAATTACATAAAAACGTTACATTTATATGGAGCCGTAAACCTTACGTTTTCGTGACATCAAATACGACCAACTTTATACACACTAATACATACGAAACACTGCGTAAATTTGTTTCACTTCTCTTTGTCACAAGAGAAGTGCAGTATACGTACCGTAATCGTAGCGTCAAAACGTACCGTTTACGACATTTTTAGTGTAAAAAAAATGTCGTAAACGTTACGTTTATGATGCGGCTGGCCAGGAGGGAAACGATTAAAATATATTTTCATTAAATTTAAAACACATGATTTAATTTATTTATAATTTAACACACCAATTGACGTTTCTATAAAAATTGACATTTTACTTTGTATTGTTCATCAAAAAAAAATTTACGAAAAATGTACATTTTTTAAAATTAATGTGACAAAATTTACTGTTATCTTATGACAATTTATATTTGTATGAGTTACTTTTCTAAGTGTTAAACATCAACCAGTCAAAACTTAAGAGCTTAGGTTGTGCTCCGTTTGGACCACTTAGGGGAGCGGTACGACTACCAAAATTTTAGAGGTCAGTTGGTTATCTGTGACAAGAAGCCTACACAATTTTGGTGATTGTAGTATTAACGAAGTGGTGCAACCGGCGTGTAGCTTAAGCTCTTGACTGGTTGAGGCATAAGAAAAATTACAGAATAGAATTAAAATCAACAACGCTTGCCATTCCACAAAAAACTCTAGTGCGGCACTTGCCTAAAAATTTAATGCCTAAAAAATAAAATTTTAAAATTCTAGTATAGGTTTTGAAACACAATGGGCACTTTCAGATCCGCAACTATGTAGGCCTCATGATTAGTGAAATGATTGCCAATTTGATTTCAAATAGCTCAAAATTTTCATAACGTTGGCTATGATTTTATTCAACATGTTACCTGAAAGCGCCCAATATAAATTCTATACATTTCGCCGACTAATCGAGTAAGAAAAAAGAAAAATCTGAGCCTAAAATTTTTTTATTATTTTTTCGTTTTGTAATATTGGGTGTTTTCAGGACACCCAACAGTGTCCGTTCAGGACACCCATCAGTGTTGAGTAAATTCGCGGGCAGCGTTGTAAAAATGTTTCATACTGTAAAATTGGCTCCCTGAGTTAAAAAAGGCTGAAATTAAAAGGTTGATTTAAAAGTGGTGTTTTTATATGAAAAAATGGGACTTTTTTAAGTTATGTCAATTTGCAAATTTAAGTTTGTTTTATATTTTCTTTAATGAAAGCAATAGTTCCAATACTTGAATGGTTTGGACTTACATGTCCAATAGAGAGTACCATTAATCAATTTTAAAATAAAAAAATCAATTTAATAAAAACGCCATTTTTAAGTCAGCCTTTTTTAATTCGGGGAGCCTATAAAATTATCAAATAAATTGGTGATGATTTCACTAATTATGATGATTTCATGACCTAAAAGTGCCCATTGAGTGTGCACGATTATTACTCCAAACGGGCCGCAAAAAATCTCCACTCTAAAGTTTTGTTTGTTGGTGAAAAGGCAAGAGAGTAACAAAAAAGCAGGGTGTTGCACTGTGTGAACAGGCACAATGGGAAAATGCCTTGCTATAGTTTTAGTAGAAAAGACTTTATTAAAGAAAATTTGTGCTGGGGTCTTTTACTTTTATTTGACTACTTAATCTGCGGCCTATACATTGCTTGTTTACTTTATCTAATCCAATTTTACCCTATCCAAATTTACCAACACCACGTTGATATCAAATCGATTTAATTTATTTTAGATAAAAGATATATATTTTCAAATTAAGTGGATGGAGTCTGAATTCTGAAAGCAGAAAAATTAGAATACACACGTTTATACAATGTGAAATACATGTATTCTGCTTTGCGATCAAAATTCTTAATTATGTCACTATTTCTAATTTTTGTGCCTCACAGTAGGTGCGCTACGTAGAAGAAAATAAATCTAACATTCGCAACTATGGTCATGTGGTTTGTACTTTTTATTTTTTTATTTTGACGTATTACCAAATATTAAATAGTATCAACCTATTGCCTTGTAAAATCGTGTTCCAAAATTTTTTTCTATAAGACAAGAGTGAAGTTAGCTGTTTTAGTCCAAGTTCGAAAAAAACTCGAAAATCAACACAGCTGGTGAAAAAGTAAAACTAAATTGAACTGTTTCAACTGTTTAGCTTAGTTGTCAAAACAAAAAAGTAGACAAACAGCGGCAATTTTTCGAAAAAAGTTCGAAAGAAACGACCAAAGTGACACCTGTGCCAGAAAATCTAATTACGAAAATGAAGTAAGATAAGAGAAAAAAAGAACGCGTCTGTCCTATATATAAGCTAGTTTAATATATGGTATTGCCATTGAGTTATCAATCAAAATGAACGAAAATATTATAGAGCAATCAAACAAATAAGCAATAACAGAAAATTCTGCTTGTCAAAAAAGACGCTCATGTAGTTCACTTGAAGCTCTGACGGTAGCGCTGCCGACAGAAAATCTGTTCATGTGTTTCCATCATTAGGATCATTTTGTATTTGATTAAAGGGACTTTCAATTAACCTGAATTAACAAAATTATCTGAATTAACTGAGTCAACTAAGTTAATTGAGCGTTCGATTAGCACCTCTTCACTTCAGTTAAAAAATTGAGCTGCTGAATTAACTGAAGAGATATTTTGATCATGAATTTTTTCGAATTCAATTCGAAGTGATGGTACAACATACCGCCCCAGATAGGTTATTTTTGTTGTATTTTCGACATTTATTGGTTTTACGTTCTATCTGCGTTTTTTTAAAAAGTGTGTTAGTGTTTTTTTTTCTAATTAAAATTACACAAATTTCAATAAAAAAGAATTAATTTAAAATGATTTTTGACATTTATCAAAAATGAAGAGGTGCGATTCGAACGCCCAATTCACTTCAGTAGCTCAATAATTAGTGAATAGTAGCTCAATCATCTGAATATTAACTCAATTGCAATTCTGTTAATCGATTGACCTGAAATCGAAAGTCCCTTAAATATTGACGATTGTAAAAGTTTGAAAACGCCGCTAGCGGAAAAAATAAAATTACATTACCTATCATTCAATGACATTTCGTAATAACAAAAAACACGCGTATTTTCAAATTGGCATAGCTGGGCTGACATGTTGTAACTATCACTATTTTCACTTTGGAACGGTATTTTGGAAGTAAACAATTTTTTTCTTTCATGTAAATTTTTAAATTTTCATCAAAGTAACACGGTTTTTTCGTCGAAGCGAAAATAGTGATAGTTACAACATGTCGGCCCTGGATTATTTTCGAATTGCCAAATTGGCATAGCTCGTTGAGTTTCAAATTTTTCCGCTATATGCCACTCATGATCCTCCAATCGTCAATACAGTTTTCGCGAGTTGATTCATTTTTATTGAGGCAGCACATTTTATTATTAAGATTTTGTTTTATTTTTGATTAAATAGCTGTTACTTTGTTCTAGTAGATTTAGGATTAGTTGTGATTCGGTTACGAGTTCAATTATGAACATTTTCGGCATACATTTGTTGTTAAGAGACAATAAATGGGGAATGCAAATGCGAATTTAAATTAGTTAAAGTATTACCAGAGACAACATAAAAGATCTATTTCATCCTTTGTTATGGTGTTATGACACTGACTAGTTTCTCAAATGGTTCATGTGATTAAAAATGAAAATACAGTAGGACAAGTAATGCAAGTACAAACCACTTGGAAGAATGAGTGTATACAACATGTAAACAAAAAATAAAAATATATTCAGCAACAAATGAATAGCTTACTTTTGCAGCAGTTTAAATTGGGCAAATCTAAAAAAATAAATCAACTTTAATTAGTTTTTGACGTATAGTCATTTTTTAGTAATGTGACTTTGTGTGTACGTGTATAGTCCAAACCAACAACAATATAAAGCCATGCTAATGCAACAAATACAGAAAAAACTACACTATAGATCGTTGTATTAGAATATATGTGTATATCGTATGTGCGCACTAGTTTAATAAGTAGTGGTGCGAAAGAAAAAAGTTAACAGGGGATTGTTAGTAACTAGTTAACTAACACAATCTTCTGTAGTTTGTTGTATATTGGGGCGTTTCAGACTTTGTTCAGGGTTTTTAATTGTTGTTGGTTTTGGTATAGAACAAACATATTTCAAAACAAAATATTGCAGCGCACGCTGCACAGATATATTATTTTATTTTCATAACTTCAAAATAAATGCGCATAGACAACAGTATACTGTTTAAATTAATGGTGTTATGATACTAACTAGATTTCAAGTGCTGTAATGGGCTGCAAAACTATTAAAGCGAAAAAGAGAAACAACTAATTTAAATCGTAGAGAACACTATGCGCTTTTATTTTGACGTTATGAAAATAAAATAATATATCTGTGCGCTGCATATTGTTTTAAAATATGTTTGTGCTATACACGTACACACAAAATCACATTACTAAAAATGACTATACGTAAAAAAAAAATAATTAAAGTTGATTTACTTTTTATAGGTTTGCCCAATTTAAACTGCTGCAAAAGTAAGCTATATTATTTGTTGCTGAATTTATTTCTAGTTTTTGTTTTTATGTTGTATTCACTCATTCTTTCGTGTGATTTGTACTTACATTACTTGTCCTACTCTATTTTCATTTTTAATCACATGAAAAATGCGATAAACTAGTCAGTGTCATAACACCATAACGTAAAAATTTAAACTGTAAAACATTTTCTGTAAATAGTCATATCAAATATTAAAAAATATCAATATAGGACACAGCCTTGTAAAATCGTGTTCCAAAATTTTTTTTCTATAAGACAAGAATGAAGTTAGCGGTTTTAGTACAAGTTCGAAAAAAAACTCGAAAATCAACACAACACACTGGTAAAAAAGTAAAAATAAATTAAACTGTTTCAACTGTGTAGATTAGTTGTCAAAACAAAAAAGTATACAAACGACGGCAACTTTTCGAAAAAAGTTTGAAAAAACAACCAAAGTGACACCTGTGCCAGAAAACCTAATTACGGAAATGAAATAGGATAACAGAAAAAAAGAACGCGTATGTCCTATATATAAGCTATTTAATAAATCCGTATACACAATCAATAACGTTTTGTTTTTTGCGTATACGTATACGCAGTTCAACGAAAAATTACAGGCACAATGATGATATTGGAATTATCAGAAATATTTTTTTTAGTTTTTTTTGTTCAAATACAACATCTTCTATGATTCTGTGGTATTACCATAGAAAAATAAGTTTAACATAGATTTCTCATTTGTATAAAATAAATTCCAATGTGTTGATTATATTTGTGACTTTACATTGCACACAATGTAAACTCACAAATACAATCATGAATGGAATTTCTTTTTTATCTCTCGTTTTATAAAAACGAGAAATGGTAAACTTAATTTTCTATGGTATGAGTGTAAGATAAAGATAAAGGTAAAGAGATGAAAGTTTTGTCGAAACGGACGTACAAAATTGGAGATGTTATGGATAGGGATTCGTATGTAGGGATTGATTTCAAAATAAAAATAAAGGGCTCTATTCAGTTAAATAAAGGGCTCTATTCAGTTATGTAGCCGAAGTGACTGCTAAATTATTACAATAATTTTTAAAAAGGCGCAACCAGCTAAGTTTCTTATTTGGTGAAAAGAACATCAAAAAATAATTAGAAGTAATATTTTAGTTTAAAATGGAAAGGAAACCTTCGGTTTTTGCAAATCTAGGTCATATTGTTAATCGAACCTACTGTTTAATTTATAGTAGCAACTATATTCTCGAAGAAAAGTAATAGTTTATATGTAAAAATATAAAATAATAAGTGGTCTTAAAGTCGATTCCGTTTAATCGGGACACCAGTCAATCGTAGCAAATTGTACTTGTCCCGATTAATCGGAGTCGACTGTATTTTGATAAATACTTACACTTCCTGGTTGTTCTGTTTCTTCTGGTAATTCTCCTAAATTTGGAATAAAATAATTAACATATTAGAAATTAACAAAGGATTTTATAGTACTGGTACTGATGTTTCTAAAATACATATCTACTAATTTAATATTTAAAAGGAACTGATTTAATTATAAATTGGTATTTAGCGTATGACAATGTTGCAATAGAGGAAACCCTCGAAGAACACGATTAATCGATTCCGTGTTCTTTGAAACTGTGCTGTTTGAGACTAGAAAAAACGGAATTGTGAAAATAAAAAAAAACGTTACGTATTAATTTTTGTATACGAAAAACAAAATAAAAGAGGAGCGACATATATAATCTGAATCTACTTAAATATAAGTCCTGCTAATAACTAACTAAAAATGTATTGGTAATTTTTTTTTCATAGTATTTTTTTTTAAATAACTAAGTATAAATGTGTTGGTGCAGAAACAAAAAAAAAATGAAAAAAAAATTAAAATTTACGTTGCATTGTTGTGTAACCAATACATGTGTAATTCGAGGGAAGGTATCCGTGTGTTCGAAACTCGTGTTCTTCAAGTACTGTGTTCTTGGAGGGTTACCTGTATATCACGTTTTTTTAGGTGGGTATAAAGATTTTTACATGAAATCTTAACTTAATGTTTTTTTTCAATTTAATGAAATGTTATGCAGACGGTCATATTTATAGAAATATTGGACAAATTCAAACTTAAGTTTATATTTAAGAAGAAATTAGAATAGTAAACATTTATTTATAAATAATGAAGTAAGATTTATTATTTTATTTATACATACACTGCATCAAACAAAAATGGCGAGAGGAAATTTTTTCTCAAAAACACGTTGATTTTTAATTCTTGTATCAAGTGAAACATCGCCATTTAAAAAATAACAAGAAGTAAATTTTATCTTGTTTTATTAATGTTATTAATCTCTTAAATTTATAAATTTTCTAGGCATTTCTATCTAATTTTTATTTCCTTAAAAAAATTAGTTGAAAGTCTGAAAAGTAGCATTTTCTACTCTTGTACACAAAATATATCATAAGAAGTAGATAAAATTTCCCTCCTCCACAAAGAGTCTTGAAATGTTTCTGTAGTGATTTTTGTTTGGCGCAGTGTATTTTCTTGAAATATCTTCAATATTTTCTATAACGAGTAATTATTAGGAAAGACGCATTCGAATTGTTCAGTTGAGAATACTTTTTGTTGAATAATCAATTTGTTAATGTTTTCTATAAATATTATTTCTTAATAATTTCAAAATCATATTTATGAATGTACTAGAAGTACATATTATTGGGGGTAATTTAATTAACTTTTTATTAAAATTTATAAAAAATATTATTATATTATTACGGCTTTTTAATTGCATTTAAAGAATTTTAAAGCCAAATTGAAAATCCATGCATATAATATTTAAAATTAATTAACACAATTATTGAAACAATATTAAGCATATTTTATTGTAAAATAATGTTTTGCGTGTTTAGTTTCTATATTTGATATATTGAGCTACATGCTGCTTGCACTATACAAAATATTGCAAATAGTTTTGAGCTCCATTTTTTTAAATTTTATCATATTTGTTTTATTGAACGTATTTTTAAAAAAATTATTATTTTTGCTTAAATAACACAAATTAAATATTTATATAGAGAGAGAGAACCAAACTTTTACATAAACTGAAAAAATTGGAACTTTTGCAAATAAATTTTGTACTTTTTATATTACGTTAATTTTCATTTTAATAATTTTATTTTTGTATTTATGAATTGAATGTACTACCTGATGAACCATCATCACTATGTGGTAATTTACCATCATAATCACTATGTGGTGGTAATTTACCATCATCATCATATATTTCAGAGTAATCATATCGTTTTTCATGTCCACCTATCATTTGATGGTGGGTTGTTGATGAATATTGTTGTTCACCAGGTGAAAACATGTCTAAATTACTTTCATCAATTATATCTAGAATTGTGTTTGAATCACAACTGGTCATACTGCCCGACATTTGTGATTCATTTTGATATGTGGCATTTGTTGCCGTTGAACTGCTATGATCAAAGCTATCAGTACTAGTGATTAAAACATCTGGATCAAACGGTGTATTCAAATTAAAACCTGAATTTAATGAATCATTTGATATATCTTTTGGCATTTCATAATGTGATGATGATGATGTTGTGGTTATTGTTCGGGAAACGGTAACTATTCTACTGCCACCGCTGCCACCACCGGAAATCGAACTTGATACATCGGTTATAATATTATCGTCAATTGAATCACGATCCATTTTTGACTGTTGATTTAACAATGCAATTTGTAATTCAATTGAATCAAGTGAATCACTACGGCCGCCCGTAATATCTACGATTTGTTCGATTGAATCAGGCTCAGACCGTGATGATTTGCCAGTTGTTGCACCCTTTGATAATGGTTCGATTGAATCTAAACTACTTGTCATAATATCAATTGCACCACTCTTATTTATTTCTAAACTATCACTACTTGCATGCTGTGATAAATCTTTATCATAAATTTGTCTACCTCTCTCCAAGCTATCTGTTGATACTTCCATTGTATTTGAAGTTTCATCTTCCAGTGTTTCAAATCTGCCGCGAATTAAATCATCTAAATTTTTAGATATTGCTGTTCCGCTGGTCGACGAAGATGATGACGATGTTATAGTCGTGGTTTGTATTGAAGTAGACTTTGCCGAACCTGGTTCACCCGAAGTTTTTGTGACTGTTGTTACAGTAGTAATACTTGTTCCTGTAGTTCTTGGAGGAGAAGCTTTAATGCTGTGTTCCGATTTATTTGATTCATCAGAACGTGATAATAATAAAGCGGCTTCCTCCCTTGCTTTTAATTCTATTAGCTGGGCCTCAATACATGCTGTCTCTAGACCTTCAAACTCTTTCAAACTATTTAATGAAACCTCATCACCCTGCCCAGCACTGCGGGCTAAAAATCGTTTTGTAAAACTTCCATTACTTAGAGAATCTGATGAGCCAGAAATTTGATGCAATTTTCTATTTTCAAACGATATAGCTTGTTCGAGATTTTCAAATTCCTGTAAGCTATTCATTGAAATGTCATCAGGTTCTTTTGTAAAATATTTACGCCCAGCTAAAACATCATAATCAGGAGTGCTCGAAAAGGAATCTTTAAAACTAGAAATTCGACTAGATCCAGCTTCAAAATCAGTATCTTCTTCTTTTATGTCTTCTAATATACCTCTTTCTAATTCATACGGATACCGGTTTGCAGTCAGTTGCATTTCAACCCAACGACGACTCGCATCTATTGATGCACCGTTGTCATCGGGTTCAAAATCATGCATACCAACACCTTGCGACTGGTGTGGTACACCGCCTGGTGGACTGTCTTCAAATTCAAAATTCATGTCTTCTCGTATTTGAGCATATAACATAGAACCTTCATTTGTAGCTGCCGGTGCCGACCGGATTACAATATTTTCAACTTCTTCATCATGTTTTTTGACTGATTTGGTTTTCTTAATTACTAAACTTTTTCCTTCTTGATCGAATTCATCTGCCTCTTTGGCTACCTCTTCAATTATAACAAACTCATCTGAAATGTCTGGCTGTTCTACCATTTCAAATGAATCACTTCCAGTTGAATCTGCTTTATCATCATCGTCGATATCAGGATCATACCTTTTTATAACTTCATCAGCTTGTTTAGATTTATATTGCTTCATAATCATTTCTTGATATTGATCTTCTGACATAGAATATTCGATCTGCTGAGCATATTTAATTTCTTTGTGCACTTCTGTATCAGTTGTTGGTGTTGCTGTCGGCTTTGAAGTAGGGTCTTTTTCTTCTTTTTCAGGCTGGGTTTCATCAGTTGTTGGTGCTGACTTTTCATCATCACTACTTAATTGTTTTGTTAAATCATGTGTTATTGTTATATCAGGAATATTTGAATAATCTTGCATATTTTGAGAGATACGTATTTCGCGTTCTTTTTCCAATTCAACTTCAGCGTTGATATCTTCTACGATCGTTTCGATTATTAGAGATGGCGAATAGGGTCTTTTCGGTTGTTCATTTTCATCCTTTTCTAGGGCATTAGCATCTTTGGCGGGTTTCCGTTTGCTCTGGATGGTTGGTATTTTGAACGATCTTGAATATTCAGATTCATAACGATCGTAATCCGAATCAGATTCACTTTCTTTATCGACCGTGGGTGTTGGTTGAGGATGAACCTCGTGAATTATCATTTCGTCTTCTAGTGAAGTTGATAAGTCTTCGTGTTCAATTGGTTTCTCTGCAGCTATATCATCTTCACTTCCAATTCCTGCGAAAGCAAATCCGGCCGGTATTGTGCTCTCACTGCGTTTATGCCCCTTTTTCGTCTTTATTGTTGTAGATTCATTTTCTCCACTTAATTTAGTAATGATTTCAGAGCTCCTTGTAGTCGTAATTTGTGTATTAACAGAATGTTTATCATCAGATACGTAGGATGATGTCATTACATGGTTATCTACTGTACCCAATGAATCTAAAATTTCAGTAGAAAGATTCTTGACATCATCGGTTAGTAGTGGAGGAATCTCGTAGCTCCCAACTAAAGAACCATGGAGAGAAGCCACCATATCTGAATCTGGTAAATTTTCCATTACGGTTTCTAAACAAGATGTGCTTGAAATACTAACAGATAATATGCTACCATCTTCGAGAGATCCAAAACGACTTTCATCGAAACTGCTACTGAGCTTTTCTATTTCAATAGAATTCGTAATTGATCCATATTTAATAACCGTATCTGGTTTTTCCTCACTATCTAGTACTTTTTCTTCTTTTAATTGTGATTTAACATCTGCCATAAATGTCATTTCATGTGATCTTTTCATAAGGAGTGGTGAATTTTCCGATTCTAACAGTATCCCGGGACATTTATCTTCTAAGCTGCCGCAGTTATCCTCAATCTCTATACCTAAATCCAAATCATCTTGAATGTCAAGCGATTCCATTTCCAGTTCTGCGGCTGATGGTACAAGAGTTTCCGATGCTTCAGAAACCTCGATACTTCCCAAATTGCCAGAGCTTTCAGAATCTAAACTCTTCATACTATCGCGGCTACTCTCTTCGCCACTTCGTGATCGCAGGCTACTAACTGCACTATGATATTCTGTTGGAATTAGTGACTGATCTTGGGCCGTTTGATATTCAGAGGAATTCAATAAATTTTCAATATCAGATGAACATGGTCGACTGCTATCGGTTTTCTCAAAACTTTGATAATGACTTTCTCCGGAACTGGATTCAACATCAGTCACCGACCAACGATTTGGCTCATGTTTCAAATGATGTTTTGTTGCTTTTCTTCGTACTACGTCTAACTTATTGAATGAGTCTTCATTAGACGATGATACAATTTCTTCGTAATCAAAGTGTTTAGGCATACAAACTGCCATCGAAGGTATTTCATCTAGTGGTGGGTCCTTTGTTTTTGTTAAGCTTTCAGAAATTTGAAAAGTTGATTCACTTGCAGGCTTACTTAAATCTTCTTGGTATGATTCAATAATCGGATCTGTTGTATATTTTAGGTGAGGTAATATTTTAAATTCAAATTCAGATGGTGACTGCTTTATTAATTTACCGTCTTTTACAACGCCGATTAGTTCTTCTTGTACAGCGTCAAGTGACTCTTTTACTTCAGCCAATGTTTGCTCGACCACTAATTCATCAATATCTTGTTCGGTATTTTGCATTTCAAATTTTTTTGATTGTTGAATATCAACAGACCACTCAACGGGAATGGTCGGTTCAACGTCACGAACTACCTCAACGGCAGTAGCTTTAGCCATTTCAATTTTCATATTTTTAATGTCTGCTGGTTTTTCAAATTCCTGGAAAGTTTTCGAACCTTTTAGCGGAGAATGTAAAACTTGTTTATCGGAATGCTTCGTTCGATCCTCGTGAAAAACTGGTATGTGTGATTTTTTGTGTACGTCTGAATTTTTACCCTTTTCAGGGGTTTCTGTCTCACTCTTGTCTAAGTTTAATTCTAGTTTGTGCGAATCAAATACAATTTTACGATGATCCAGATGTGGAATTTTTGAAGGTTTATGTTGTTGAATTTCGCTACTTTTGTGTTGCTTCGATGAGGCTGTAGCTGATGTTGGTGTGCTATTTACTGTCGATTGGGTTGATTCGGATACTTCCACTTTTGTAGAAAATTCATCTTCTTTCGTAGAATCTTGGGTGGAACCATACCCTTCGTTATCGTATGCGAATTCAGAATGCTTTTCACTTGCAGTTTTCGTTATAACATTAGTGCTTAGTTCACCTATATAAAATTTAGTTTGTGTTTGATCATCATCGTCTTCTAATTCCTCAACGATGTCGTCACGTACCGTTTTATCGTCTTTTGATTGTGTGATTATGCTAATACTGTCTTCATCAAATTTTTCTGATGTAGGAAAGCTTTCGTCTTCTAATTTGTCTAGTTGTGCGTTTATAATACTTGTGTCGTCATCTCTCGATGATTTTAAACTAACACTCGTATCAGCTTCGGATTTATCATACCGCTCGATTGATCGTTTGCTCTCATCACTTCCATGTATTGCAACAGTTTCAATTGAAACGCTATTTTGGGACAAGATTGACTGAAGTGATGAATAAGTTGATCTCGTTGACTGAATTGATGTTGATCGTGGCTTAGGTATGGGCGGATTAGGCTGCGATGTCAGTTTATCATCGATCGACAGTATACATTCTAAATTCTCGTTTTTAGTAAAATCTTTTTCTACACTAAATTCATCACTAGTTAAACTTTTTCGTGTTCTTGGTGTTGGTTTTGGTATTACATTATCGGAATGGAGAGGTAGAAGACTTCCTGGCTCTAAAATGAAAGCGATGAAAAAAAAAATTATGCGTGTTAAAGGAGTTAGTTAACGATTTGTTTTTGGTTTTGTTAATTGCGTGTATAGTTTGAAGGAGCTTAAAATTGAAAATTAATATAAAATTAAAAGCAAATTAAAAAAAAAAATCGAATAATGGGGACGCTTAAAATCAAATAATTTTTCTCTAATAAAATTGAAACATAAATAAGATAAATTTGTTAAAATAAGTAAAATTAGTCGTACTGTATGTTTTTATCGAAGGTTCTAAAGACATTTTATTTTTGCTTTGACAAGGTCGAATAATTTAAGTACATATGTATATGGATTTAACCGGTGGGCCAAAAACCTGTCGGTGTAAAGCTTAGTTACTAGTGCATTATGTTATGGTATATACGTTACTTAAGTAAGAAATGAACAGACCATAAGAAAGCATAAAATTATGTAGCCTATAAAAGCGCATTAAACGACGTTTTTATTTTTGGGACTGTTAAAAAGCATTCACATTTAGTAATGAAAAGCACATGAATCTAGATATTAAACCAGGAATTCTCATACGTATTGTATTAAGGTAGTGCAAAAATAAAATGATTACTCGAGTAATTGAAAATTTGGAAGAAAACCAAAAAACTTAGAAAAACAGAGCTCAAAACAAGATGTTATCATCTATAATCGCGTGGTTCCATTGAAACATATACATTGTATATGTAGATAAATAAATGAATATTTATAAAAATAAATACAGATTTATATATTGTACATATTTAATTTGTATTAACATTGTGAATTGTGACAGAATATGAATTCATTAGTGTTTTGTTCGGAATTGTTTGTTTTCACCTGCATGTAAATCAGTGTCAGGTGTAATAAGACCTCCGTCAGCAGTTGTTTGTGATAGGCTTGTATCATCCCAGCTCATTTTACTGAAATCATGCTGTAAATTCGATAAATCATCTTTATCAATAGCACATGATTTAAGTGCTTTATCGAAATCATTTTGGAGTAGATCATCATTTTTATCGTAATCATCAATCTGTGACGAAAGTCGTTCAAATTTCTTTTCAATACGAGTTGATGATGTTCTTATTATGTTTGGTACGACACTGGTTTTACATATTGTATGCTTACTATCCATTTGATGATCATCATTAAGTTCGAGGCCACTATTATCAATTAAATGATCATGTTCTTGGCTATGATAACTACTTCTTGCACCGCCACTATGCGCACTTAAATTTTCATCGAATGATTTACCTGACATCGATTCGATTGTCGGTGATTTAATAAAATCTATACCGTTTTGCGATATATCGCTGGTTATAGCAAAATGCTCACTTTCAGAATCAATTTTATTGTAATTATCGCTTTGAGTAATTATGATACCCACACTTTCCTCCAAAATACTATCAATTAAATTAATCGCTTCATTTCTTATCAATAAGATATTTAAATCATTTTCATCGCCTGTAATAATAGATGTTTTTGCTTGTATTCTTAATTCTTATAATATAAAATACATAAAAACTAAAATAAAATTTTCAATTTGACAATTTAGAGTTAATAATAAAAACTGTGTTTTTGCCTTTGTAGAGCTTTATTTTTGTAACAATAATAAAAATATCATTTAAAATGAAAAATTTTTGGACAGTCATGAAATTTATGAAATTCATAGTGCAAGTATTAGTATTAATGTTTTATTAAAATGAATATTAGATAAAATTTGATGAAGATAATAGTAATAAAATTAAAATAATTAAACTTGTCTTCTTAGCGTACACATTTTATTAGAGAAAATAAAGATGATTGAATTCGTAACTATAAAAACCAAACTAATAAAATTAAAACAAAATGTAAATTTATTAAATAAAGCGGGATTTATATAAATTTTTAAATTTGTTTAAAATTGGGTTAATGATAAATTCTCGCGAATTTCTGGATCAGAGTCAATTACATATCTGCTAAAATGTGATTTATGCGTTTCGTGAACACTTGTATGTTTAGTTTAACAATATGTTTGGATGTTATGATAAAACGTATTTCTGTATGCAGCGCAGTAAAGCTTAATTAAATGAAGCCAGCAAAAGCCGAATTTTCGAGGGGTGTAGATTTGAAGACTTTGTTATCTCTTAAAGAGCGTTTTTCAAACCACGACCTCGTTTAGTAAAAAATTATGACATACTTTATGTGATCTGCACACTATAACACCGTGGTCAGCAGTTGTTTATGAGAAGCTTGTCACATTTCACTTCTCTGTGCTTGTAAATCTTTGAAAATCGTTATGAAAAGCACACGAATTAAGTAAACTTTGACGAAGGCTTCTATAAAATTAAATTTCATTATGTTTATGTTATTTGTAATATGCTTGGACCGCCATTATTTATTGCATGTTTGATGATCATAATTTGCTGTGTTTTTTATTAGCGCCCGATCCAAACCCTGAACCCCTGAAACCATTCGAGACTTAATCTTACAATAAAAATTTAAATCGCAGTAAGATGAATTCTTGTTTATAACGTCATGTCAAAATAAATGTTAATTAGTATATTTCAAATGATAAATGTTTGTTTTATGGATGTATTTATTTTTCATTTTTTTGGTATAGCGACACCAGCCCGCCATTATTACGCCGCCCCGGTGGCAAAGTGGTCAGCATGCTTGCTCCAGCAACCGGAGGTCCCGGGTTCGATTCCCGGTGGTGACAAGGCAAAATTTTCACGGCTGGTTTAGGATCAATGAATTAATCACTCATTATCCGAAATGAAAATATGATTATGAAACCTCATTTGAGGCGGCCAAATCCCTTGATGGGATATAGTGTCAGAGAGAGAGAGACACCAGCGAACAATAGCTGCAGTTTCAGTAGAAATTTTCCATTCGCCTCCGGATAGTGCTAGAATAATAAAACGCGGCTATTAACTTCGGTTGTCCGGATGTATAAAATTAAAATTAAATTCGGGTGTTGTTGTGACGTGTTGTATTTTATAAAACAGTGTAAACATCCTTATGCATTATTAGGAAATGGGTTAGATGAGGATGTTTTTAAAATATTTAACATTTTATTGAAATGCCAAAAACTTCTAAAGGAGTTGTCGAAAATGATTGCTGAGTTATATAATTTAATTTCGTAAAACTCGGCTTTACTAGATGCCAAGGCACATGCTCGATCAGATAGCAAGCAAGCAATATGCTAGCGCAAAACCTGCCTACTCAATCAATTTTACCCAACAAATTTGAATTTGAATTAATTTTTTTATTCGTTTTTTGTTTATTTTTGCGATTGCACGGTAAAAGAATAGCTGCATTGCTTTCGCAAATCCCGCTTAACTTTAATATTAGAGGCCAATTTTGGTTTCAGCAATATTTGTTTATGAATTTCCAGTAACGAAAATAATAGTTCATCATAGTTGGCGTATTTATTAGTAGTAATTAAAGTAGAGTTGGCTTTAAATAAAACTAGAAACAATAAGTTTTTCATAAAATCGATTCGGATTACAATTACTACTACATAAACTATGCTATGATGAACAATTATTTTCCGTTACTGGAAAATCACAAACAAATATTGCTGGAACCAAAATTGGCCTCTAATATTAAAGCTAAGCAGCTTTGCGAAAGCAACGCAGCTAATATAAAAATTTGCTGGATGTTTTCTAAGCCACAAAGTGTACTGTACAATCGCAAAAATAAAAAAAAAACGAATAAAAAAATTAATTCAAATTCAAATTTGCTTGGTGAAATTGATTGAGTAGGTTTTGCGCTAGCATATTGCTTGCTTGCTATCTGATCGAGCATGTGCCTCTATATATAGTATAATCAGAGTAAGTAATTGAGTGTAAAATCAATATGTTGCTGCATTTCATTTTTCATCACAGCTAACAGGACCGGAACAGGCTTCAGACTAGGGATTAGTAATCTAGCTTTACCTAATCTCGTTCACTTGTAATGCAAAATCATTTTGTTTGCATACATTCACATTGATTGTACGGAATATTATACCATCTTGTACGGAAGAAAAGAAGGAAAGGTAAGAACCCTTGTAAACTTTTAAATAAATGACACTCAATGAGCTAGCTACGTTTGAATTTATGTTTCCAATTCACAGTGTAAATTTAGAAATTTTATTTCATAGTTTTTTTTACTTTAAGTGTAATTTTGATGTGTTTAAATTGCGATTGATATGTCAGTATCTGCAGTGCGTTGCTGTAGTTGTAAAACGATATTTTTTTCGTTTAAGAAGTTGTGTAGTTTTTTAAATTTGTTTTTTTCTGATTTTGAAGTAACGTAGCGGTATTGTGAAAATTAAGCTTCTGAAATTTCAATGTAAATTTAAATAGAAGCATACCATAAAAAATGTTATTTGAACAATTTTATGGACGATAACGGACTATTCGGTCTATTCTATTGAACAATCATTGGTATAGCTATTGTTGTATCCTTGTCTGAATATTCCCAACCAGGCTTATTTTCATTGTTATCGGTAATGATATTTATAAATTTATTAATTTTTAATCATTCATCTTTAATTAAACTAATCACGTTCGATTACTATCTCATTTTTTATAAACTAGGGTTACAATGGCTGCAATGGATTTTGAATGATTCCATATTTCACGATTCCATATTTTAAAAATATTTTGAGATTTTTTAACGTAAATTTTTTAAACGACTTACGAAGTCTTCTATGAACAAACATAAAAACCCAATATAATGATAAAGTATACAAGCATGTTGAAAAATATATCTATTTGTTCGGTTGGTTTCTGTTATCATTAGGGAAATTTGAATGTATTAAGCGAATTGATCGGTTCTGAATTTAGTAGCGAATTCCCTAAGGGAGCGTTTAATAATGCTGATTGAGATACCGTTAGTAAACTCCCTTGGAATATAAAAAGTGGGTGGTTTACCATGGCCCAGGTAGATCACGAGATAAAATCAAACTTGCTTTTGGCTATTGTACAACTGTTAAAATACAAATTATTATCGAAATATAAAGCACAAGTCGTAATTTATCTATAAATCGCCTTATTCGTCATACTACAAACTCTAAATACTATAGGGACTTTTATCGGATAAATCTTGTATTATACATCTACCATTGAACCACCAAACAAGGTGAAAGGTAAGATTTTCTATTGCAATCGTGATGCCTTATGAAGCAGCGTTTGAAGGAATCCTTGAATATACTGAGATCCAATAATTTGCTCGCTGATAAAGTTTGTAACCCAGCAACATACTGCTATGCTACTTGCACCTTCTATTATTTAGACTAAGTTTCTATTTTACTATTTGTTTCACATCAAAACCAACGCCAATTTAAAGCCATGAACAAAGTCTGAAATCATCCGACCAAACGGCACAGTGGTTAAAGCTTTGGCGTTTGGATCGGGGGCACCGTTCAAATCCTGATAGAGGCAGGATTCAAAAGGGATTTTTCATCCCTTGATGGGGAAGCGAAACGCGAAAGAGTTGTAATGCTTCGCCCCTGTTAATAAACAAACAAGAAATGTCTGAAAGTGTAGTCATCAATAGCAAAACCTACCGCACAATGCTATGCTAATTTTTTCTCTCGCACCATTACTTATTTAGCTAGTGAGCACCAATTATCTGTAGTTTAGTTTCGTCTGTATTTGTTGCTTTACCATGGCTTTAAACAATGCCTCCTAAACTACAGGCCTCTTACTACTCTCATTTTTTGCACATTACGTCAATTTATGTCTAAACCGAGAGAGCGCCATAACAATGTTAAGATATTTACACTATAACAACACAACAGGAGAAAGCAACAAAAACGTCGACATAGGCTGTCATCATCATTTGGTGTATGCGGCCTGTAGTTTAGGAGGCATTGCTTTAAATCAGCGTTGGCATATGAAATATAGCAGGGTCAACACGAGAATGAATAAGCTATATGAAATGATGTTAACAGTGAATGGTTGAGGTAATGTATATATCGGAAAATCAGTAAAATTAAATTGAAAAGCGGCGAATGTCCGAAATCTGTTCTTCGATTAAGATTTGAATTCTTGTATCACCTAAGAAAGTAAGAGAGCGGGTGTAAGGAGCGACCGGTCGATTTTTCTTAAATTTCGAGTAATTTAATTAGCTGAGAATACCATTCAAAATCGAGAATAAAATGACCAGCATACTCGAGTGTACCTGTAAAATCACAAATACAATCATGACATTTGAATTTCATTTTTATCTCACGTTTTATAAAAATGAGAAATCTATGGTAAACTTATTTTTTTATGGTAGATTGCGAAAAAATATTGTTTGGAAAAGTAGATATGTCAAAAAAATTAGTGGACCCGCCTGGTCTATAAGGTCAATATTCCAGCCCAAATGTCAATCATTTGCACGTGATGCTCCCTGGAAATTAACCAACGAGGCTCTGGTGACAGAAAATCTTCGGGATAACAGAACACCGAGGACCTAGTAAATGATGTTCCCTCCTTTGACCCACTATGTCAATTTTACTGGTTAGGTTGGTATATCTGCTTCAATAGCCAGTCCTTAAAGCATTGAGTTCACAATAAAAAGAAAGTTTTACTGCAGGTAGTACTCCAACTGCTCAGTTGTTAATCCGCCGTATAACGAGGCCGGCACATTGGATTCTGGGGAAAGCTAACCATTGTGCTTTGCCTATTCATATGAAGTTCAAAAATATCTAGATCACCACCTAGACAAACCCAGCTGCGACTCAGCAGAAAAACGAAAATGCTGAACTACGCAGAAAATTAAGTAAAGTAGAAAAAATGACATCACACCTTAGCAATGAATTCGATAAGTTAAAGAAAAAAAATGAGGAAGAATATAAGACTGATAGAAGTTTTGGAAACTCCTCTTACTAGTTATAATGAAAACAGTACAGTTGCCTGAATGAAGAAAAAAAAGAAAAGAAGAACAAACAAAAGAAGAATTCTAAGCAAAAGTTAATGAAACTGACGAGCCAGTGCTTGTACGATACCTCAACAACATCAGAAACAAGAATAACGCAAGGTTGTATTGAAGACAAAGACGTCACCACCTATTAATGAGCAATCTATTACAGAGTTTGCAAATATCCAAGCTTTAATGAAATCGTTGTTAGCAAAAACGAATAAACATCTCATTGAAGAACGTAAAGAGTATTATATCTAAGAAGATAAAAATAACCGAAAAATTATGGTGGCCATAGGGCTTCGTCCCACCTGCAAGAAGGAGGATATAATAGAAGACCTCAAAATGAAAGAACTGCAAATTGAAGACGTAGTAAATATTCTTAAACGGAAGAAAATTGAAAATAGCCAAGGAGCCAAGATCATAGGTTAACATTTTATGATTGGAGATGATTTTAATGCAAAAATACCTATTGGGGATTCAAACATACAAACTTCAAAGGAAAAGAGTTATTTAATACAGCTTGCGAGAAGAACTGTGAATTTCACTCTGGCACAAAATCAAGATATTGGCCAACTGACATACATAAAATCCCAGATCTTCTTGACTTCTTTGTAAGTCTTCGTTCTTTGTTTTAGAAAACTACACCTGAATTAATTAAAAATAGTGATCTAACAACTCATCTGTGATCATGACTCTGAGTAAACAATGATAATAAAAACCGATAACTTGCTTGAGTTAACAAACAATAATGTCAATTGGGATTTATTCAAGAAGTTAGTTGAACAGCGGGAAAATGAACTAGAAGCATTCAGTAATACGATCCAACAAGCAGCTTGAGAAAGTCTACCTATTCCCCCAACTGCATAAGAAAACATAGCTATCCTTTTGAGATCAGTGAACTATGTAGTTAGACTCGTGCTCCACAGAAGAAAATATCCTCAATTTTCTATGCAAAAAATTAAAATAACTTAGAAAGGAAATGAAGAACGAAAGAATAAATAAGTGACTTCGAGGTCTTTCTGAACTAAAGGATAACGATTACTCACTTAGGAAAGCAAAGAACGGGTTAAAAAGAACCAAAGTGCAAGGGGCACCTACCAAAAACTATAATGGATCCTGGACTAAAAGTGACAAACAAAAAGCCTGCTTATTTGAAAGAGTCATTTCAACCGTTGCGGAGTCAGCAAAAGAAAATACAATACATATACACTAGATGAGCTTAACATACGACCTTATTGGAATCTAAAAATAAAATTAATATAATAATTAGCAGAAAATCTTCAGGGTTTGACCTAATTACTGGGCAAATTGTGAAAGCTAATCCCGAAAAGGTTTGCATAAATTAGTTCAAATAATTAATGCAGCCTCCGGAGTGAAATATATTCCACGTCAATGGAAGGTGTTATAATTTCTAAATCAGGTAAACCAGTAAACGATAAACAATTTTTTAAACCGATATCACAACTTCCGGTCATATTAAAAATATTTGAGAACCGGCTGCTCAACAGGCTAAAACCTTTAATAGAGGAAAGATGTTTAATTCCGCCACGCCAATTTCGGTTTAGAGCAAATCACTTTCCAGTTGAACAAGTTCAAAAAATAACGCATCCACTTGAGAATAAAAAGATATGCTCCAATATTTTCTTAGATGAAGTTCAAGCTTTCGTTAAAGTTTCGCAACTAGAGCGGGAATATAAACTGCATCAAGGACTACCTAAGCAATTTTATCAAATTCTTAAATCCTACATCTCAGATCGACTCTTTCGAGTCAAATTTGAAAACGATTACTATGATCTAAAAATAATATCAGCAGGTATACCACAATGTAGCGTTCTTGGACCTATTATGTCCGAGAGATTTACCTAATATTCAAGATCCTACAATAACAACATTTGCTGTGATGTAACATTTGGAAAAGCTATATTGGAAGCAACAAGCAAACTTGAAAATGCAGTTATCACTAATGGACTAAAAATGGGATATCTTATCAAATGAAGCCATTTCAGTTCATGTCAATTTTACAAACGAAAATGTAAATTGGATTCCCGTGGTTGTTAGCTCAAATCAAATTCCAATGCAAATCTAGCTAACCTGGGCATGACTAAGCTAACGGGAAAGAGCACATCAAGGAGAAAAACGGAGAGTTAAACATCAAGTATTGGAAAATATACTGAATATGGTATTGAACTTTGGAGTTGTACCAAGACGGTCAATGTACAAATGATACAACACTTCCAAAATAACGTGTTGTGAAGAAATGTGAATTTACCATGGTACATTAGGAACGACAGCCTTCATAGAGACTTAACGTTACAGATAAAATAATGAAACAAGCAAGGAAAGACTTAACGTGGTTATCTCGATAAACGAAGATATCCGTCGTATGTTGAACACCACCAATGGAGTGAGAAGTCTCCAAAGGCGATAAAAACCACTGGAGCTGGGCAGTTCTAATTAGAATACGAAATTATTGTAAAATGAGTAACTAATAAATTACTCATCATAAATCGAGAAACTAATTTAAGATAGATAAATTACTAGAAGATCTCTGAATCAATTGTAATATTGAAGAACGACATGTCTGCTTTATACTTTAAAACAACAACATGAAGCAGAACTTTTCAAGTTTATTGTGTTTAAAGTTTTCGTAGAACCTCCGAACTTAACATAGGGATGTTTTAGTTAATTTAATGTTTTTGCTTAATCAGTAAAGAGTTTCTACTTAATGAAGAATACAATTATTTAACAATTTGTTATCAGACTTTACGCTGACCAATCTTAAAAAGGTGTTAAGTGAAAAGAGGCTCTATTTTCAAGAATTTGCTTAATGAGTCTTTCTCAAAAAATCGTTTTTTCGTGTTGCAGGAAGCTTGACAGAATAAAATAAATATAGGGTGAATTGTTACGTGTATAACCGGTGTTATATTAATTGGTAGACTATATACGCCCGACTGTAAATTGTTGAAAAATCTGCTTTAACTGCTTTACTAGCCATTTGCGGCACATAGTCGACTAGTCTACCTCGTCAAAACTGAGTTTGCATATGAAAGCGCCTTAAAGTATATTATTTCATTTCAGAGAGCCCGTCCCCTGTATCCTACGATGGCAATATATTTTTAAACAATTTGGTTATTTTACAGATGTTACTTGTTTATTTTCCATAAAATCTAAAACACAAGGTGTTTAAAATGAAATGCAAAATTTTTAATAACAGTTGTGTGTGATTGATAACAGTGCAATTAAAAGCAAATCTCGCGAGAATTTTTTAACCCAATTTATAAAATAGTAAAATTTATGTTTATTCAACGCAAACCTTTTGTGCTAGCAAAGTCTTGATGATCATCAATTATTATTGTATCGATTGGCTCACCTGGAAAATAAATAATTTTATATTATATTTTGCAGTATTAGTGTATAAATTTTGGGATCTAAATTTGGTTAACTTAGGGGTCAATCTAATTTTTTCGATTGGGATTTTTGGGGGTTAGGATAAGATTAAACTATTGACTTAGAAAATTAAATTTTTTATTATAAATATAAACTCAAATCATTGCAATCAAACAAGAGAAAAGCAAAAGCAAGACAAGCAGTATATATTTATGTTTTAAAATAAATTTGAGTCTGTTTTACCAGGAATCTCCTTATTTTCACAATAATTTGAAATGCTACCAACATCATCAACAACTTGTGCATCCTTGTTGTGTGCCTTTGGATTTTGATCTTCCTCTAAAAATTCTACATCTGTGTATACTTCGGTGTTATCTGCGTATCCCTTAATATGATCCTTTTCCTTTTCAATATCAAATGTACGACTATTTATATCGTGCACTACTGTATTGTCACCCATCTCTTTTAACTGATCATGTACTTCAAATGGTGTTGCGGTTTGAGCTCGGGAATATGAATCTGTTATATTCAACTGTTCATCGATATCTTCCGATACCATTTGCATGTCTTCGATATCCGTGGTATTTGTATTCATACAATCGGGTGATGGTGAAATTGTTCGTATGGTTGGTACGTTAAAATCATCCAAATGATGTATTTTATTTTTCTTATTATCAGATGGTTCTAGCGTTTCAATTAATGTAACTGTTGAAAAATAATTCGTATTAGTAAGAACTGCATCAGGTACCACTGCTTCGTTTTCTCTGCTGCTTTCATTTTCCTCGTCCGTTATATTTTCAATATCCGTTTTTCCATTATTTTCATCATCATCATTTGTGAATAGTAAATCCTTTTTTATGGCCTTTTTGTGTGAATTGTGGTGGTGGCGATGATGATGTTGATGATTTTTGTGTCTTTTTTCAATTTTGGTATTCTCGCCTAATTCACTATCTTCCACATCTGAATTACTCATAAAATCAATATTCGTCTCTAAAAATTTTGATTTGGTGCCGCTTGATGAAGTTTTGTTTTTTACTCGGCGTCTACGAACGCTATCTTTGTTTCTGCTAAACATCGGAATTTCTTCAGTATCTGTTTTAGATTCGTGGATAGGTTTTTCATCAATATAATTTTTTTGATGATTACACTGTTTGATGTTGTCGTTATTTTGAATTATTTCACCTTCCATTTCAGGCACCACATCAATAGTATATTTGGATAAATCGTACAGTTCACCTTCTTCAACGTCTGATAAATCTTCCACATCTGTCAAACCTTTGTCTTGATATGAATGGACTATTGCGAGGTTCGAGGTGGTTGGTGCAAGTGGTACGACTTTCATGGATGGTTTACCAAAATCATCTTCTTTTAAAATTTTCATTTCACATATAGGTGTGGGTAATTTAATTTCTATGTCACTGTCTGCCATCTCTTTTGTATCAGGATCTGTTTCGTTGCTGTCATCATTGAAATCTTCTATATCAGTAGTAGCTTTATCGTGTGATAATAGGTGAGCTCTTGGAATTATATGATTGTTACTGTCAGCATCGTCATCACTATCTGAAGAGGATATAAGATTTTCGACATCTGTTAACCCTCCACAATCAATTTCTTCTGCTGCTAATAAGTTCGATTTAGGTTTAGTACGTTTAGTTACATTTATTGGTTTCGACGATGTTTGACTAAATTGTATGTTTATTGTAGGACATACAATCTTAGAACTTGAAGATGGATTATTAGTTGAATCTTCATTTTCACTACCTTCAAAAGATAATTCTTCCTGATGGTCCAAATCTAGAATCCCTGTATTAGTATGTTCTTCATCGGAAAATAAAATATTTTCCGTGTCGGATACATTTCGTGATGTTTTTTTAAACTTACCTAAATATTTTATATTTCTGGACGGTTTGCCTGTTTCATTATCTGAATCACTTGATGAATAGTCCACTATCGTATGGTGATATATCGAGCGAATGGAATCTTGAATATTAACATTATCCGATGTATCTTGTAGCACAATTTTAAAATGTTCAGGTAATTCTAATACTTCAGATTTGTTAAAATCCTCTTCATTTTCAGAGGTTTCCAAATTTTCTAAATCTGTGACAGCGCCACCATCATCATCATTAATGCTTAATTTCAGAAAATTTGTTTGTTTTTTGGTCAACAATTTCTTTTTAGTCCCTGTTGGTTTTTCTAGGTTTTGATCCAAAGATTTCATTGATTCCTCACAATATCGTTGATCTAAGTATTCATCTATTGAAATCACTGCATCTTTTTCATTGTCATTAATATTAGCTTTACTATCATCATTATCGTTATCAGTAGAATCATTATAATCTTCAATATCAGTCGGAATTGGAGTCGATTGGTAAAATCTACCCAGACGGCTAACATTCTGATTTACATGTTCCTGTTCATTATCATCGATGTCTTCGATGTCCGTATGCGCTTCGTTTATGTTTAGGTTTAAATTTTCAGAATTATCTGAATCGATATCATCATTAATATTTTCGTCTTGGGTGATCGATATTAAGGGGATAGCAGTTGTCATTTTTATTTCTATAATTCAAAGGTTCCATTTAAAAATAACGATGTTTGAAATTTTTGTAGAAATTTACGAAATTATTTAAGCAAATAAAAAATACTAAAATTTGTTAATAAAATAATAAATAAAATTAAAATAACGGTTATAAATATATTTGGCAATTTATTGTGTTTTGATTTTTTTATAACAGAATCTAATGTAACAAATCTGTATTGAGGACAGAAAATTACATCAGATCATTAGTTTTTAAATTAAATTGACAAAAAATGCTTGATAACATTTTGATATTGAATTCACACCAAATATCAAAATTATCTGTTCAAACAAGTTTTGTAAATTAATTTATATTTTGTATCAGTTTAAGATTAAATTTACCTGGCTCCATCATGACGTACTGATCGAAATCATATTTAGGTTTTTGCCGTGGTGAAGTAACGGCCCTAGAATCTAATATTGGTGATATTTTACTATCCGTCAAGGCGGGCGCATTACTAGTACTCGAATTACTGAATGTTCTTTCATATCTTGATTGTCTTATTTGGTTTATACTACTACTACTTATGCTACTACTAATTTGTTGTTGATAATGTTCAATTATTTTTTTATCATCATCTTTCAATTTCAATAAATTATCAGTCCGCTTGATTAGTTGTAAAGCTCGTTTGGTTGGTTTTGGTGATGCAGGACTGCAAGAACGTTTCCTTTTACCAAAACCGTCATATTCATAATCGGAGGACGTGGACGGAAGGGCAATTGAATCAGATAAACTAGAATCTGTTGTTTCTATAAAACTGACATCAAAATCATTGTAACGGTACTCATTTATCTTTCGAGTCAGTTCACTTTTACTGGATGGTTGCTGATATATTACTTCAATAGATTTTGATGAGTCGACTGTACGAGTAAATACTTCGCTAGTTATAACATTTGTATTATTTGAATTTGAACTGTTAGGACGCTTTATGTGAATTGGACTGGACGGCAGTGACGACGTGTCTTTGGAGAGCGCTTGTAAGCTATCTTTGTTTGAATATTGTTGTAAGGCAGATTGGCATCTTTCAACTTCCTCTTCTTTCCTTCTAATTTTATTATCGGAATGTTTCTGTTGTAATTTTTGAACTTTGTTTGCTGTTTGCTCAACAAAACTGGGCATTTGTATTTGAACAACTACGTGTTTGTCATCAGCAGAAGATTTGTTTTGATGAGGTTCACCCTTGTTGGATTTTACTTTGCTGATGACTGCTGATGACTGTTGTTTTTTCACTGGAATTTGGCTAATATTTTTGGCATCCTTTATTGCCTTACTAGTATGTGTTGCTTTGAGTTTCAGTGATTTGAACTGGTTGTCACTTTCTATTTTGGACACAGTTGCCTTACTTGATTTGACAGTTGACTGGATTTTAATTTCTGATTTATACTCTTTTTGTACCACTGATTTTGCTTCTGTTTGTGATTTTAGATCAACTCGTGATTTAGAACTCTCAGATTTACCTTTTGTAATTCTTTCTAATTTTACTTTTTCAGTTATGTTTTTACTTTTCAGTTGGGCCTTTATTGTATCATGCCTCTTAGATGCTGTTTGTTCAGAACTAACATTGTGTGTATCGGGTCTACTACTACGACCTCTTTCAGAGCTCGTTGAACTTAATCCTGATCGACTATTTGAATGTCTTTCTGATGAATTTGGACAGTTTTCGGTTTCATTTGAAGGTTTTTTTTCTACACTGGAAGATCGATATTCAATGCTAGATGAACGATTTTCAGTACTACTTGATGTTCTGTATCTTCGAGTACTAACTGGTACTTTCTCTTTATTTAATGATTGTTTTTCTAATTCTTTCTTTTCAGAACTTATTGATCGTTTCAAGCTAAACTCTTTTTTTTCCGAACTTGTTGCGCGTTTCTCGCTTCCATACTTCGAGCTTGATCTACTGGGCGATGAATGGGATACATCAGTATTCCTATGAATTTTTTGATCTCGTGACAAAGTAGACTGCATATAGCCAAAAGTACGGGTTGAGCATTTTGTAACACTTTTACTGGTTGTAGCAGCAGTTGTAACTTCTGTGGTTATAATCTTTCTTGGAGACTGCTTGGTTGTAGCCCGACTTCGCTTCGAATACAATTTGGTACGAGTCACAGTTGATGAGGCGTTAGAAATATCCTGGTCTACGTCGGAAGTAGTATCACAAGCCGTGGACAAATTTCTTTTGTCTTTTCCTGTTTCTTTTGTCACAGATGTTAGTTTCGGCTCTAATAAATGATCTGTTTTTCCAATTTTCGCAGTAGATTTCTTTTCAATATTCGTTTTGTGAAATTTCTCGTTTAATTTTTCAATATTACCATCTATAATGGATTCAATACATGAAATACTTTCTGTATACTCAGTAGTTTCACTATGTGGAGAACTGGTTTCTTGTAAAGAATTCCTTGAACCCACATTACTGCGTTCGTGAATTTTTTGATATTTCGCAAACTTTTCCTCTTGGGAGGACGATGACGTCTGTTTTGAATAACTTCTTTTAAAATCTAAATCCATAGGTAAAGTATCAGAATCAACTAGTTTGTTAATAGATTCTGGCGAAAAATCAGAAGCGGCATTATCAGATATTGAAACCGATTTTTCATTTTCTTGTTGTAATCGAATTTCCGTTTTATCAGAATTAGATATGGTCCAAAGTTTAGAACAACTATGATCTCCAGAATTATCCGCTGCATCTGTTTCTAAAGATGATTCAATCCGATCGCTGACATTGGTAATTGATGATGTAGTAAAATCGGTAAACAGAGGAGATTCGTCTTTGCTACTATCGAAAATTGATGTATTTTCACTTAACTTGAGGTCGTCCGATGTATCTGATCTCACAGATAGTACGGAGACGGAGGTTTTTTCCACTCCTGTTTGCCAATCTAAAATCTGATTTTTATCTTTGTATATAAAATTCGTTTCAGATACTTTATCTTTTGAAATTGCTGACGATGACTTGCGTCGCTGCAACATCGACTGATCTGTTATATTTTCTACAGGTTGTTCAGTTATTGCTTTTGCAGGCATGGTCAATGAAAACTCTTTTCTAACTGTCAAACTTGTTCTTCTAGAAGATTTTTTATCTAGTTTTGATTGGGTGGGAGACGATATAGGATCAACTAATTTTCCAGGTTGTGTATGGGTAGACAAGTTCGAGGCTACCGATTTTCCTTGATCATTTTGAGGTAAGTTCTCTGTTTGAGATGTAGAACGTTTCTTTATTTTGCGTTTTGCAAATGATTCTGTAAATTCAACATCATCAACTGATTGCGGCGATTTTAATTTGTCAACTGAATTTTTTAAACCACACGTTGGTGAAATACTTTCATAAGATTGCTGTGATTCAATGTACTGATCACTTGATGATTCTAGTTTCGTTACGACATTCGATGTCACTTGGTCGGTTAGGGTTGGGGTAATGGAAGGTTTATTTTCTTCCGATAGTGGTAATTGTTCATCAAGTAAACATTTGTCTGTTGGGAATTGCAGGTTAGCAAGATTTATTGAATCGATTCGGCTGGACGAAGCCTCAATATGAGATACAATTGTTTCAGCTCCATACGTTAATGTGGAGCTAACGTTAAGAACAGAATTAGATGAAAGACTTTCTTCTCTAGTTGGTGTGACTACTGCCGGTTCAGACTTACCGATTAGCGACACTGAAGTAGTCATTGTTTTACGATCTTCCAGCGGCAATACATATTTTACATCTTCAACTGACGATGATTTAAGTTGGTCAATTTTTTTCTCTAAATCGGATTTTGGTGAAATTGGTTCAATCGATTTCACTGATTCACTTGGAGATTTGGTTGGTGTGACAAGAGTCGATTTAGGCTTATCAACTGGTGACAGTTTATCATTTGGAAGAGTGAATGCCTTCTTATCTTCCAGTGTTTGTAATAAATCGACAGATTTTACATCTTCAACCGAAGGTGATTTTAGTTTGTCAAGAGGTTTGTCAATTGGTTTCTCTAATTCGGATTTTGGTGAAACTGGTTCAATCGATTTCACTGATTCACTTGGAGATTTGATTGGTGTGACAACTGTCGATTTGGGCTTATCAACTGGCGACAGTTTATCAACTGGGAGGCTAGATGCTTTCTTATCTTCCAGTGTTGGTAATAAATCGACAGATTTTACATCCTCAACCGAAGGTGATTTTAGTTTGTCAAGAGGTTTGTCAATTGGTTTCTCTAAATCGGATTTTGGTGAAATCGGTTCAATCGATTTCACTGATTCACTTGGCGATTTGGTTGGTGTGACAAGAGTCGATTTGGGCTTATCAACTGGCGACAGTTTATCAATTGGAAGACTAGATGCTTTCTTATCTTCCAGTGTTGGTAATAAATCGACAGATTTTACATCTTCAACTGATGGTGATTTTAGTTTGTCAAGAGGTTTGTCAATTGGTTTCTCTAAATCGGATTTTGGTGAAATTGGTTTAATCGATTTCACTGATTCACTTGGCGATTTGATTGGTGTGACAAGAGTCGATTTGGGCTTATCAACTGGCGACAGTTTATCAATTGGAAGAGTAGATGCTTTCTTATCTTCCAGTGTTGGTAATAAATCGACAGATTTTACATTTTCAACCGAAGGTGATTTTAGTTTGTCAAGAGGTTTGTTAATTGGTTTCTCTAAACCGGATTTTGGTGAAATTGGTTCAATCGATTTCACTGATTCACTTGGCGATTTGATTGGTGTGACAACTGTCGATTTGGGCCTATCAACTGGCGACAGTTTATCAACTGGGAGACTAGATGCTTTCTTATCTTCCAGCGTTGGTAATAGATCGACCGATTTTACATATTCAACCGAAGGTGATTTTAGTTTGTCAAGAGGTTTGTCAATTGGTTTCTCTAAACCGGATTTTGGTGAAATTGGTTCAATCGATTTCACTGATTCACTAGGAGATTTGATTGGTGTGACAAGAGTCGATTTGGGCTTATCAACTGGCGACAGTTTATCAACTGGGAGACTAGATGCTCTCCTATCTTCCAGTGTTGGTAATAAATCGACAGATTTTACATCTTCAACCGAAGGTGATTTTAGTTTGTCAAGAGGTTTGTCAATTGCTTTCTCAAATTCGGATTTTGGTGAAATTGGTTCAATCGATTTCACTGATTCACTTGGCGATTTGGTTGGTGTTACAACTGTCGATTTGGGCCTATCAAATGGCGACAGTTCATGAACTAGGAGACTAGATATTTTCTTATCTTCCAGTGTTGGTAATAAATCGACAGATTTTACACCTTCAACCGATGGTGATTTTAGTTTGTCAAGAGGTTTGTCAATTGGTTTCTCTAAACCGGATTTTGGTGAAATTGGTTCAATCGATTTCACTGATTCACTTGGAGATTTGATTAGTGTGACAACTGCCGATTTGGGCCTATCAACTGGCAACAGTTCATCAACTAGGAGACTAGATATTTTCTTATCTTCCAGTGTTGGTAATAAATCGACAGATTTTACATCTTCAACCGAAGGTGATTTTAGTTTGTCAAGAGGTTTGTCAATTGGTTTCTCTAATTCGGGTTTTGGTGAAACTGGTTCAATCGATTTCACTGATTCACTTGGCGATTTGGTTGGTGTGACAACTGTCGATTTAGGCTTATCAACTGGTGACAGTTTATCAATTGGAAGAGCGAATGCTTTCTTATCTTCCAGTGTTGGTAATAAATCGACAGATTTTACATCATCAACCGAAGTTGATTTTAGTTTGTCAAGAGGTTTGTCAATTGGTTTCTCTAATTCGGATTTTGGTGAAATTGGTTCAATCGATTTCACTGATTCACTTGGCGATTTGATTGGTGTGACAACTGTCGATTTGGGCTTATCAACTGGTGACAGTTTATCAATTGGAAGAGCGAATGCTTTCTTATCTTCCAGTGTTGGTAATAAATCGACAGATTTTACACCTTCAACCGAAGGTGATTTTAGTTTGTCAAGAGGTTTGTCAATTGGTTTCTCTAAATCGGATTTTGGTGAAATTGGTTCAATCGATTTCACTGATTCACTTGGCGATTTGGTTGGTGTGACAAGAATCGAGTTGGGCTTATCAACTGGTGACAGTTTATCAATTGGAAGAGCGAATGCTTTCTTATCTTCCAGTGTTTGTAATAAATCGACAGATTTTACATCTTCAACCGAAGCTGATTTTAGTTTGTCACGAGGTTTCTTAATTGGTTTCTCTAATTCGGATTTTGGTGAAACTGGTTCAATCGATTTCACTGATTCACTTGGCGATTTGATTGGTGTGACAACTGTCGATTTGGGCTTATCAACTGGTGACAGTTTATCAATTGGAAGAGCGAATGTTTTCTTATCTTCCAGTGTTGGTAATAAATCGACCGATTTTACATCTTCAACCGAAGCCGATTTTAGTTTGTCAAGAGGTTTGTCAATTGGTTTCTCTAATTCGGATTTTGGTGAAACTGGTTCAATCGATTTCACTGATTCACTTGGAGATTTGATTGGTGTGACAACTGTCGATTTGGGCTTTCCAACTGGCGACAGTTTATCAACTGGGAGACTAGATATTTTCTTATCTTCCAGTGTTGGTAATAAATCGACAGATTTTACATCTTCAACCGAAGCTGATTTTAGTTTGTCAAGAGGTTTCTCAATTGGTTTCTCTAATTCGGATTTTGGTGAAACTGGTTCAATCGATTTCACTGATTCACTTGGCGATTTGATTGGTGTGACAACTGTCGATTTGGGCTTATCAACTGGTGACAGTTTATCAATTGGAAGAGCGAATGCTTTCTTATCTTCCAGTGTTGGTAATAAATCGACAGACTTTACATCTTCAAACGAAGGTGATTGTAGTTTGTCAAGAGATTTGTCAATTGGTTTCTCTAATTCGGATTTTGGTGAAATTGGTTCAATCGATTTCACTGATTCACTTGGCGATTTGATTGGTGTGACAACTGTCGATTTGGGCTTATCAACTGGTGACAGTTTATCAACTGGGAGACTAGATGCTTTCTTATCTTCCAGTGTTTGTAATAAATCGACAGATTTTATATCTTCAACCGAAGGTGATTTTAGTTTGTCAATTGGTTTCTCTAAATCGAATTTTGGTGAAATTGGTTCAATCGATTTCACTGATTCACTTGGAGATTTGATTGGTGTGACAAGAGTCGATTTGAGCTTATCAACTAGCGACAGTTTATCAACTAGGAGACTAGATATTTTCTTATCTTCCAGTGTTGGTAATAAATCGACAGATTTTACATTTTCAACCGAAGGTGATTTTAGTTTGTCAAGAGGTTTGTCAATTGGTTTCTCTAAACCGGATTTTGGTGAAATTGGTTCAATCGATTTCACTGATTCACTTGGCGATTTGATTGGTGTGACAACTGTCGATTTGGGCTTATCAACTGGCGACAGTTTATCAACTGGGAGACTAGATATTTTCTTATCTTCCAGTGTTGGTAATAAATCGACAGATTTTACATCTTCAACCGAAGGTGATTTTAGTTTGTCAAGAGGTTTGTCAATTGGTTTCTCTAATTCGGATTTTGGTGAAATTGGTTCAATCGATTTCACTGATTCACTTGGCGATTTGGTTGGTGTGACAACTGTCGATTTAGGCTTATCAACTGGTGACAGTTTATCAATTGGAATAGTGAATGCTTTCTTATCTTCCAGTGTTGGTAATAAATCGACAGATTTTACATCATCAACCGAAGTTGAGTTTAGTTTTTCAAGAGGTTTGTCAATTGGTTTCTCTAATTCGGATTTTGGTGAAATTGGTTCAATCGATTTCACTGATTCACTTGGAGATTTGATTGGTGTGACAAGAGTCGATTTGGGCTTATCAGCTGGCGACAGTTTATCAACTGGGAGACTAGATGTTTTCTTATCTTCCAGTGTTTGTAATAAATCGACAGATTTTACATCTTCAACCGAAGGTGATTTTAGTTTGTCAAGAGGTTTGTCAATTGGTTTCTCTAAATCGGATTTTGGTGAAATTGGTTCAATCGATTTCACTGATTCACTTGGCGATTTGGTTGGTGTGACAACTGTCGATTTGGGCTTATCAACTGGTGACAGTTTATCAATTGGAAGAGTGAATGCTTTCTTATCTTCCAGTGTTTGTAATAAATCGACAGATTTTACATCTTCAACCGAAGGTGATTTTAGTTTGTCAAGAGTATGGTCAATTGGTTTCGCTAAATCGGATTTTGGTGAAATTGGCTCAATCGATTTCACTGATTCACTTGGAGATTTGATTGGTGTGACAAGAGTCGATTTGGGCTTATCAACTGGTGACAGTTTATCAATTGGAAGAGTGAATGCTTTCTTATCTTCCAGTGTTTGTAATAAATCGACAGATTTTACATCATCAACCGAAGTTGATTTTAGTTTGTCAAGAGGTTTGTCAATTGGTTTCTCTAATTCGGATTTTGGCGAAACTGGTTCAATTGATTTCACTGATTCACTTGGCGATTTCGTTGGTGTGACAACTGTCGATTTGGGCGTATCAACTGGCGACAGTTTATCAACTGGGAGACTAGATGTTTTCTTATCTTCCAGTGTTGGTAATAAATCGACCGATTTTACATCTTCAACCGAAGGTGATTTTAGTTTGTCAAGAGGTTTGTCAATTGGTTTCTCTAAATCGGATTTTGGTGAAATTGGTTCAATCGATTTCACTGATTCACTTGGAGATTTGGTTGGTGTGACAAGAGTCGATTTAGGCTTATCAACTGGTGACAGTTTATCAATTGGGAGACTAGATGCTTTCTTATCTTCCAGTGTTTGTAATAAATCGACAGATTTTACATCTTCAACCGAAGGTGATTTTAGTTTGTCACGAGGTTTGTCAATTGGTTTCTCTAATTCGGATTTTGGTGAAATTGGTTCAATCGATTTCACTGATTCACTTGGCGATTTGGTTGGTGTGACAACTGTCGATTTAGGCTTATCAACTGGTGACAGTTTATCAATTGGAAGAGTAGATGCTTTCTTATCTTCCAGTGTTGGTAATAAATCGACCGATTTTAGATCTTCAACCGAAGTTGATTTTAGTTTGTCAAGAGGTTTGTCAATTGGTTTCTCTAATTCGGATTTTGGTGAAATTGGTTCAATCGATTTCACTGATTCACTTGGCGATTTGATTGGTGTGGCAAGAGTCGATTTGGGCTTATCAACTGGCGACAGTTTATCAACTGGGAGACTAGATATTTTCTTATCTTCCAGTGTTGGTAATAAATCGACAGATTTTACATCTTCAACCGAAGGTGATTTTAGTTTGTCAAGAGTTTGGTCAATTGGTTTCGCTAAATCGGATTTTGGTGAAATTGGCTCAATCGATTTCACTGATTCACTTGGCGATTTGGTTGGTGTGACAACTGTCGATTTAGGCTTATCAACTGGTGACAGTTTATCAATTGGAAGAGTGAATGCTTTCTTATCTTCCAGTGTTGGTAATAAATCGACAGACTTTACATCTTCAAGCGAAGGTGATTTTAGTTTGTCAAGAGTTTGGTCAATTGGTTTCGCTAAATCGGATTTTGGTGAAATTGGCTCAATCGATTTCACTGATTCACTTGGAGATTTGATTGGTGTGACAAGAGTCGATTTGGGCTTATCAACTGGTGACAGTTTATCAATTGGAAGAGTGAATGCTTTCTTATCTTCCTGTGTTTGTAATAAATCGACAGACTTTACATCTTCAACCGAAGGTGATTTTAGTTTGACAAGAGGTTTGTCAATTGGTTTCTCTAAATCGGATTTTGGTGAAATTGGTTCAATCGATTTCACTGATTCACTTGGCGATTTGGTTGGTGTGACAACTGTCGATTTAGGCTTATCAACTGGTGACAGTTTATCAATTGGAAGAGTAGATGCTTTCTTATCTTCCAGTGTTGGTAATAAATCGACAGATTTTAGATCTTCAACCGAAGTTGATTTTAGTTTGTCAAGAGGTTTGTCAATTGGTTTCTCTAATTCGGATTTTGGTGAAATTGGCTCAATCGATTTCACTGATTCACTTGGCGATTTGATTGGTGTGGCAAGAGTCGATTTGGGCTTATCAACTGGCGACAGTTTATCAACTGGGAGACTAAATGCTTTCTTATCTTCCAGTGTTTGTAATAAATCGACAGATTTTACATCTTCAACCGAAGGTGATTTTAGTTTGTCAAGAGTTTTGTCAATTGGTTTCTCTAATTCGGATTTTGGTGAAATTGGTTCAATCGATTTCACTGATTCACTTGGAAATTTGGTTGGTGTGACAACTGTCGATTTAGGCTTATCAACTGGCGACAGTTTATCAATTGGAAGAGTGAATGCTTTCTTATCTTCCAGTGTTTGTAATAAATCGTCAGATTTTACATCTTCAACCGAAGTTGATTTTAGTTTGTCAAGAGGTTTGTCAATTGGTTTCTCTAAATCGGATTTTGGTGAAATCGGTTCAATCGATTTCACTGATTCACTTGGAGATTTGGATGGTATGACAAGAGTCGATTTGGGCTTATCAGCTGGCGACAGTTTATCAACTGGGAGACTAGATGCTTTCTTATCTTCCAGTGTTTGTAATAAATCGACAGATTTTACATCTTCAACCGAAGGTGATTTTAGTTTGTCAAGAGGTTTGTCAATTGGTTTCTCTAAATCGGATTTTGGTGAAATTGGTTCAATCGATTTCACTGATTCACTTGGCGATTTGGTTGGTGTGACAACTGTCGATTTGGGCTTATCAACTGGTGACAGTTTATCAATTGGAAGAGTGAATGCTTTCTTATCTTCCAGTGTTTGTAATAAATCGACAGATTTTACATCTTCAACCGAAGGTGATTTTAGTTTGTCAAGAGTATGGTCAATTGGTTTCGCTAAATCGGATTTTGGTGAAATTGGCTCAATCGATTTCACTGATTCACTTGGAGATTTGATTGGTGTGACAAGAGTCGATTTGGGCTTATCAACTGGTGACAGTTTATCAATTGGAAGAGTGAATGCTTTCTTATCTTCCTGTGTTTGTAATAAATCGACAGACTTTACATCTTCAACCGAAGGTGATTTTAGTTTGTCAAGAGGTTTGTCAATTGGTTTCTCTAAATCGGATTTTGGTGAAATTGGTTCAATCGATTTCACTGATTCACTTGGCGATTTCGTTGGTGTGACAACTGTCGATTTGGGCGTATCAACTGGCGACAGTTTATCAACTAGGAGACTAGATATTTTCTTATCTTCCAGTGTTGGTAATAAATCGACAGATTTTACATTTTCAACCGAAGGTGATTTTAGTTTGTCAAGAGGTTTGTCAATTGGTTTCTCTAAACCGGATTTTGGTGAAATTGGTTCAATCGATTTCACTGATTCACTTGGCGATTTGATTGGTGTGACAACTGTCGATTTAGGCTTATCAACTGGCGACAGTTTATCAATTGGAAGAGTGAATGCTTTCTTATCTTCCAGTGTTTGTAATAAATCGTCAGATTTTACATCTTCAACCGAAGTTGATTTTAGTTTGTCAAGAGGTTTGTCAATTGGTTTCTCTAAATCGGATTTTGGTGAAATCGGTTCAATCGATTTCACTGATTCACTTGGAGATTTGGATGGTATGACAAGAGTCGATTTGGGCTTATCAGCTGGCGACAGTTTATCAACTGGGAGACTAGATGCTTTCTTATCTTCCAGTGTTTGTAATAAATCGACAGATTTTACATCTTCAACCGAAGGTGATTTTAGTTTGTCAAGAGGTTTGTCAATTGGTTTCTCTAAATCGGATTTTGGTGAAATTGGTTCAATCGATTTCACTGATTCACTTGGCGATTTGGTTGGTGTGACAACTGTCGATTTGGGCTTATCAACTGGTGACAGTTTATCAATTGGAAGAGTGAATGCTTTCTTATCTTCCAGTGTTTGTAATAAATCGACAGATTTTACATCTTCAACCGAAGGTGATTTTAGTTTGTCAAGAGTATGGTCAATTGGTTTCGCTAAATCGGATTTTGGTGAAATTGGCTCAATCGATTTCACTGATTCACTTGGAGATTTGATTGGTGTGACAAGAGTCGATTTGGGCTTATCAACTGGTGACAGTTTATCAATTGGAAGAGTGAATGCTTTCTTATCTTCCTGTGTTTGTAATAAATCGACAGACTTTACATCTTCAACCGAAGGTGATTTTAGTTTGTCAAGAGGTTTGTCAATTGGTTTCTCTAAATCGGATTTTGGTGAAATTGGTTCAATCGATTTCACTGATTCACTTGGCGATTTGGTTGGTGTGACAACTGTCGATTTAGGCTTATCAACTGGCGACAGTTTATCAATTGGAAGAGTAGATGCTTTCTTATCTTCCAGTGTTTGTAATAAATCGACAGATTTTACATCATCAACCGAAGTTGATTTTAGTTTGTCAAGAGGTTTGTCAATTGGTTTCTCTAATTCGGATTTTGGCGAAACTGGTTCAATTGATTTCACTGATTCACTTGGCGATTTCGTTGGTGTGACAACTGTCGATTTGGGCGTATCAACTGGCGACAGTTTATCAACTGGGAGACTAGATGTTTTCTTATCTTCCAGTGTTGGTAATAAATCGACCGATTTTACATCTTCAACCGAAGGTGATTTTAGTTTGTCAAGAGGTTTGTCAATTGGTTTCTCTAAATCGGATTTTGGTGAAATTGGTTCAATCGATTTCACTGATTCACTTGGAGATTTGGTTCGTGTGACAAGAGTCGATTTAGGCTTATCAACTGGTGACAGTTTATCAATTGGGAGACTAGATGCTTTCTTATCTTCCAGTGTTTGTAATAAATCGACAGATTTTACATCTTCAACCGAAGGTGATTTTAGTTTGTCACGAGGTTTGTCAATTGGTTTCTCTAATTCGGATTTTGGTGAAATTGGTTCAATCGATTTCACTGATTCACTTGGCGATTTGGTTGGTGTGACAACTGTCGATTTAGGCTTATCAACTGGTGACAGTTTATCAATTGGAAGAGTAGATGCTTTCTTATCTTCCAGTGTTGGTAATAAATCGACCGATTTTAGATCTTCAACCGAAGTTGATTTTAGTTTGTCAAGAGGTTTGTCAATTGGTTTCTCTAATTCGGATTTTGGTGAAATTGGTTCAATCGATTTCACTGATTCACTTGGCGATTTGATTGGTGTGGCAAGAGTCGATTTGGGCTTATCAACTGGCGACAGTTTATCAACTGGGAGACTAAATGCTTTCTTATCTTCCAGTGTTTGTAATAAATCGACAGATTTTACATCTTCAACCGAAGGTGATTTTAGTTTGTCAAGAGTTTGGTCAATTGGTTTCGCTAAATCGGATTTTGGTGAAATTGGCTCAATCGATTTCACTGATTCACTTGGAGATTTGATTGGTGTGACAAGAGTCGATTTGGGCTTATCAACTGGTGACAGTTTATCAATTGGAAGAGTGAATGCTTTCTTATCTTCCTGTGTTTGTAATAAATCGACAGACTTTACATCTTCAACCGAAGGTGATTTTAGTTTGTCAAGAGGTTTGTCAATTGGTTTCTCTAAATCGGATTTTGGTGAAATTGGTTCAATCGATTTCACTGATTCACTTGGCGATTTGGTTGGTGTGACAACTGTCGATTTAGGCTTATCAACTGGCGACAGTTTATCAATTGGAAGAGTAGATGCTTTCTTATCTTCCAGTGTTTGTAATAAATCGACAGATTTTACATCATCAACCGAAGTTGATTTTAGTTTGTCAAGAGGTTTGTCAATTGGTTTCTCTAATTCGGATTTTGGCGAAACTGGTTCAATTGATTTCACTGATTCACTTGGCGATTTCGTTGGTGTGACAACTGTCGATTTGGGCGTATCAACTGGCGACAGTTTATCAACTGGGAGACTAGATGTTTTCTTATCTTCCAGTGTTGGTAATAAATCGACCGATTTTACATCTTCAACCGAAGGTGATTTTAGTTTGTCAAGAGGTTTGTCAATTGGTTTCTCTAAATCGGATTTTGGTGAAATTGGTTCAATCGATTTCACTGATTCACTTGGAGATTTGGTTCGTGTGACAAGAGTCGATTTAGGCTTATCAACTGGTGACAGTTTATCAATTGGGAGACTAGATGCTTTCTTATCTTCCAGTGTTTGTAATAAATCGACAGATTTTACATCTTCAACCGAAGGTGATTTTAGTTTGTCACGAGGTTTGTCAATTGGTTTCTCTAATTCGGATTTTGGTGAAATTGGTTCAATCGATTTCACTGATTCACTTGGCGATTTGGTTGGTGTGACAACTGTCGATTTAGGCTTATCAACTGGTGACAGTTTATCAATTGGAAGAGTAGATGCTTTCTTATCTTCCAGTGTTGGTAATAAATCGACCGATTTTAGATCTTCAACCGAAGTTGATTTTAGTTTGTCAAGAGGTTTGTCAATTGGTTTCTCTAATTCGGATTTTGGTGAAATTGGTTCAATCGATTTCACTGATTCACTTGGCGATTTGATTGGTGTGGCAAGAGTCGATTTGGGCTTATCAACTGGCGACAGTTTATCAACTGGGAGACTAAATGCTTTCTTATCTTCCAGTGTTTGTAATAAATCGACAGATTTTACATCTTCAACCGAAGGTGATTTTAGTTTGTCAAGAGTTTGGTCAATTGGTTTCGCTAAATCGGATTTTGGTGAAATTGGTTCAATCGATTTCACTGATTCACTTGGCGATTTGGTTGGTGTGACAACTGTCGATTTGGGCTTATCAACTGGCGACAGTTTATCAACTGGGAGACTAGATGTTTTCTTATCTTCCAGTGTTGGTAATAAATCGACCGATTTTACATCTTCAACCGAAGGTGATTTTAGTTTGTCAAGAGGTTTGTCAATTGGTTTCTCTAAATCGGATTTTGGTGAAATTGGTTCAATCGATTTCACTGATTCACTTGGCGATTTGGTTGGTGTGACAACTGTCGATTTAGGCTTATCAACTGGTGACAGTTTATCAATTGGAAGAGTAGATGCTTTCTTATCTTCCAGTGTTGGTAATAAATCGACAGATTTTAGATCTTCAACCGAAGTTGATTTTAGTTTGTCAAGAGGTTTGTCAATTGGTTTCTCTAATTCGGATTTTGGTGAAATTGGCTCAATCGATTTCACTGATTCACTTGGCGATTTGATTGGTGTGGCAAGAGTCGATTTGGGCTTATCAACTGGCGACAGTTTATCAACTGGGAGACTAAATGCTTTCTTATCTTCCAGTGTTTGTAATAAATCGACAGATTTTACATCTTCAACCGAAGGTGATTTTAGTTTGTCAAGAGTTTTGTCAATTGGTTTCTCTAATTCGGATTTTGGTGAAATTGGTTCAATCGATTTCACTGATTCACTTGGAGATTTGGTTGGTGTGACAACTGTCGATTTAGGCTTATCAACTGGCGACAGTTTATCAATTGGAAGAGTGAATGCTTTCTTATCTTCCAGTGTTTGTAATAAATCGTCAGATTTTACATCTTCAACCGAAGTTGATTTTAGTTTGTCAAGAGGTTTGTCAATTGGTTTCTCTAAATCGGATTTTGGTGAAATCGGTTCAATCGATTTCACTGATTCACTTGGAGATTTGGATGGTATGACAAGAGTCGATTTGGGCTTATCAGCTGGCGACAGTTTATCAACTGGGAGACTAGATGCTTTCTTATCTTCCAGTGTTTGTAATAAATCGACAGATTTTACATCTTCAACCGAAGGTGATTTTAGTTTGTCAAGAGTTTGGTCAATTGGTTTCGCTAAATCGGATTTTGGTGAAATTGGTTCAATCGATTTCACTGATTCACTTGGCGATTTGGTTGGTGTGACAACTGTCGATTTAGGCTTATCAACTGGTGACAGTTTATCAATTGGAAGAGTAGATGCTTTCTTATCTTCCAGTGTTGGTAATAAATCGACAGATTTTAGATCTTCAACCGAAGTTGATTTTAGTTTGTCAAGAGGTTTGTCAATTGGTTTCTCTAATTCGGATTTTGGTGAAATTGGCTCAATCGATTTCACTGATTCACTTGGAGATTTGATTGGTGTGGCAAGAGTCGATTTGGGCTTATCAACTGGCGACAGTTTATCAACTGGGAGACTAAATGCTTTCTTATCTTCCAGTGTTGGTAATAAATCGACAGACTTTACATCTTCAACCGAAGGTGATTTTAGTTTGTCAAGAGTTTGGTCAATTGGTTTCGCTAAATCGGATTTTGGTGAAATTGGTTCAATCGGTTTTACTGATTCACTTGGTGATTTGATTGGTGTGACAAGAGTCGATTTGGGCTTATCAACTGGCGACAGTTTATCAATTGGAAGAGTAGATGCTTTCTTATCTTCCATAGTTGGTAATAAATCGACAGACTTTACATCTTCAACCGAAGTTGATTTTAGTTTGTCAAGAGGTTTGTCAATTGGTTTCTCTAAATCGGATTTTGGTGAAATCGGTTCAATCGATTTCACTGATTCACTTGGCGATTTGATTGGTGTGACAACTGTCGATTTAGGCTTATCAACTGGCGACAGTTTATCAATTGGAAGAGAAGATGCTTTCTTATCTTCCATAGTTGGTAATAAATCGACAGATTTTACATCATCAACCGAAGTTGATTTTAGTTTGTCAAGAGGTTTGTCAATTGGTTTCTCTAAATCGGATTTTGGTGAAATCGGTTCAATCGATTTCACTGATTCACTTGGCGATTTGATTGGTGTGACAACTGCTGATTTGGGCTTATCAACTGGCGACAGTTTATCAACTGGGAGACTAGATGCTTTCTTATCTTCCAGTGTTTGTAATAAATCGACAGATTTTACAACTTCAACCGAAGGTGATTTTACTTTGTCAAGAGGTTTGTCAATTGGTTTCTTTAAATCGGATTTTGGTGAAATTGGTTCAATCGATTTCACTGATTCACTTGGCGATTTGAGTGGTGGGGCAAGACTCGATTTGGGTTTATCAACTGGCGACAGTTTATCAATTGGAAGAGTAGATGCTTTCTTATCTTCCATAGTTGGTAATAAATCGTCAGATTTTACATCTTCAACCGAAGGTGATTTTAGTTTGTCAAGAGGTTTGTCAATTGGTTTCTCTAAATCGGATTTTGGTGAAATCGGTTCAATCGATTTCACTGATTCGCTTGTCGATTTGATTAATGCGACAAGAGTCGATTTGGGCTTATCAACTGGCGACAGTTTATCAACTGGGAGACTAGATGCTTTCTTATCTTCCAGTGTTGGTAATAAATCGAGAGATTTTACATCTTCAACCGAAGGTGATTTTAGTTTGTCAAGAGTTTTGTCAATTGGTTTCTCTAATTCGGATTTTGGTGAAATTGGTTCAATCGATTTCACTGATTCACTTGGAGATTTGATTGGTGTGACAACTGTCGATTTGGACTTATCAACTGGCGACAGTTTATCAACTGGAATAGTGAATGCTTTCTTATCTTCCAGTGTTGGTAATAAATCGACAGATTTTACATCTTCAACCGAAGGTGATTTCAGTTTGTCAAGAGGTTTGTCAATTGGTTTCTCTAAATCGGATTTTGGTGAAATCGGTTCAATCGATTTCACTGATTCACTTGGCGATTTGATTGGTGTGACAAGAGTCGATTTGGGCTTATCAACTGGCGACAGTTTATCAACTGGAAGAGTAGATGCTTTCTTATCTTCCATAGTTGGTAATAAATCGACAGATTTTACATCTTCAACCGAAGGTGATTTTAGTTTGTCAAGAGGTTTGTCAATTGGTTTCTCTAAATCGGATTTTGGTGAAATCGGTTCAATCGATTTCACTGATTCACTTGGAGATTTGATTGGTGTGACAAGAGTCGATTTGGGCTTATCAACTGGCGACAGTTTATCAATTGGAAGAGTAGATGCTTTCTTATCTTCCATAGTTGGTAATAAATCGACCGATTTTACATCTTCAACCGAAGGTGATTTTACTTTGTCAAGAGGTTTGTCAATTGGTTTCTCTAATTCGTATTTTGGTGAAATTGGTTCAATCGATTTCACTGATTCACTAGGAGATTTGATTGGTGTGACAAGAGTCGATTTGGGCTTATCAACTGGCGACAGTTTATCAATTGGAAGAGTAGATGCTTTCTTATCTTCCATAGTTGGTAATAAATCGACAGACTTTACATCTTCAACCGAAGGTGATTTTAGTTTGTCAAGAGGTTTGTCAATTGGTTTCTCTAATTCGGATTTTGGTGAAATTGGTTCAATCGATTTCACTGATTCACTAGGAGATTTGATTGGTGTGACAAGAGTCGATTTGGGCTTTTCAACTGGCGACAGTTTATCAATTGGAAGAGTAGATGCTTTCTTATCTTCCATAGTTGGTAATAAATCGACCGATTTTACATCTTCAACCGAAGGTGATTTTACTTTGTCAAGAGGTTTGTCAATTGGTTTCTCTAATTCGTATTTTGGTGAAATTGGTTCAATCGATTTCACTGATTCACTAGGAGATTTGATTGGTGTGACAAGAGTCGATTTGGGCTTATCAACTGGCGACAGTTTATCAATTGGAAGAGTAGATGCTTTCTTATCTTCCATAGTTGGTAATAAATCGACAGACTTTACATCTTCAACCGAAGGTGATTTTAGTTTGTCAAGAGGTTTGTCAATTGGTTTCTCTAATTCGGATTTTGGTGAAATTGGTTCAATCGATTTCACTGATTCACTAGGAGATTTGATTGGTGTGACAAGAGTCGATTTGGGCTTATCAACTGGCGACAGTTTATCAACTGGGAGACCAGATGCTTTCTTATCTTCCATAGTTGGTAATAAATCGACAGACTTTACATCTTCAACCGAAGGTGATTTTAGTTTGTCAAGAGGTTTGTCAATTGGTTTCTCTAATTCGGATTTTGGTGAAATTGGTTCAATCGATTTCACTGATTCACTAGGAGATTTGATTGGTGTGACAAGAGTCGATTTGGGCTTTTCAACTGGCGACAGTTTATCAATTGGAAGAGTAGATGCTTTCTTATCTTCCATAGTTGGTAATAAATCGACAGATTTTACATCTTCAACCGAAGGTGATTTTAGTTTGTCAATTGGTTTCTCTAATTCGGATTTTGGTGAAATTGGTTCAATCGATTTCACTGATTCACTAGGAGATTTGATTGGTGTGACAAGAGTCGATTTGGGCTTTTCAACTGGCGACAGTTTATCAATTGGAAGAGTAGATGCTTTCTTATCTTCCATAGTTGGTAATAAATCGACAGATTTTACATCTTCAACCGAAGGTGATTTTAGTTTGTCAAGAGGTTTGTCTATTGGTTTCTCTAATTCGGATTTTGGTGAAATTGGTTCAATCGATTTCACTGATTCACTAGGAGATTTGACTGGTGTGACAAGAGTCGATTTGGGCTTATCAACTGGCGACAGTTTATCAACTGGAAGAGTAGATGCTTTCTTATCTTCCATAGTTGGTAATAAATCGACAGATTTTACATCTTCAACCGAAGGTGATTTTAGTTTGTCAAGAGGTTTGTCAATTGGTTTCTCTAAATCGGATTTTGGTGAAATCGGTTCAATCGATTTCACTGATTCACTTGGAGATTTGATTGGTGTGACAAGAGTCGATTTGGGCTTATCAACTGGCGACAGTTTATCAATTGGAAGAGTAGATGCTTTCTTATCTTCCATAGTTGGTAATAAATCGACAGATTTTACATCTTCAACCGAAGGTGATTTTAGTTTGTCAAGAGGTTTGTCAATTGGTTTCTCTAAATCGTATTTTGGTGAAATTGGTTCAATCGATTTCACTGATTCACTTGGCGATTTGATTGGTGTGACAACTGTCGATTTGGGCTTTTCAACTGGCGACAGTTTATCAATTGGAAGAGTGAATGCTTTCTTATCTTCCAGTGTTTGTAATAAATCGACAGATTTTACATCTTCAACCGAAGGTGATTTTAGTTTGTCAAGAGTATGGTCAATTGGTTTCGCTAAATCGGATTTTGGTGAAATTGGCTCAATCGATTTCACTGATTCACTTGGAGATTTGATTGGTGTGACAAGAGCCGATTTGGGCTTATCAACTGGTGACAGTTTATCAATTGGAAGAGTGAATGCTTTCTTATCTTCCTGTGTTTGTAATAAATCGACAGACTTTACATCTTCAACCGAAGGTGATTTTAGTTTGTCAAGAGGTTTGTCAATTGGTTTCTCTAAATCGGATTTTGGTGAAATTGGTTCAATCGATTTCACTGATTCACTTGGAGATTTGATTGGTGTGACAAGAGTCGATTTGAGCTTATCAACTAGCGACAGTTTATCAACTAGGAGACTAGATATTTTCTTATCTTCCAGTGTTGGTAATAAATCGACAGATTTTACATTTTCAACCGAAGGTGATTTTAGTTTGTCAAGAGGTTTGTCAATTGGTTTCTCTAATTCGGATTTTGGTGAAATTGGCTCAATCGATTTCACTGATTCACTTGGCGATTTGATTGGTGTGACAACTGTCGATTTGGACTTATCAACTGGCGACAGTTTATCAACTGGGAGACTAGATGCTATCTTATCTTCCAGTGTTGGTAATAAATCGACAGATTTTACATCTTCAACCGAAGGTGATTTTAGTTTGTCAAGAGTATGGTCAATTGGTTTCGCTAAATCGGATTTTGGTGAAATTGGCTCAATCGATTTCACTGATTCACTTGGAGATTTGATTGGTGTGACAAGAGTCGATTTGGGCTTATCAACTGGTGACAGTTTATCAATTGGAAGAGTGAATGCTTTCTTATCTTCCTGTGTTTGTAATAAATCGACAGATTTTACATCATCAACCGAAGTTGATTTTAGTTTGTCAAGAGGTTTGTCAATTGGTTTCTCTAATTCGGATTTTGGCGAAACTGGTTCAATTGATTTCACTGATTCACTTGGCGATTTCGTTGGTGTGACAACTGTCGATTTGGGCGTATCAACTGGCGACAGTTTATCAACTGGGGGACTAGATGTTTTCTTATCTTCCAGTGTTGGTAATAAATCGACCGATTTTACATCTTCAACCGAAGGTGATTTTAGTTTGTCAAGAGGTTTGTCAATTGGTTTCTCTAAATCGGATTTTGGTGAAATTGGTTCAATCGATTTCACTGATTCACTTGGAGATTTGGTTGGTGTGACAAGAGTCGATTTAGGCTTATCAACTGGTGACAGTTTATCAATTGGGAGACTAGATGCTTTCTTATCTTCCAGTGTTTGTAATAAATCGACAGATTTTACATCTTCAACCGAAGGTGATTTTAGTTTGTCAATTGGTTTCTCTAATTCGGATTTTGGTGAAATTGGTTCAATCGATTTCACTGATTCACTTGGCGATTTGGTTGGTGTGACAACTGTCGATTTAGGCTTATCAACTGGTGACAGTTTATCAATTGGAAGAGTAGATGCTTTCTTATCTTCCAGTGTTGGTAATAAATCGACCGATTTTAGATCTTCAACCGAAGTTGATTTTAGTTTGTCAAGAGGTTTGTCAATTGGTTTCTCTAATTCGGATTTTGGTGAAATTGGTTCAATCGATTTCACTGATTCACTTGGCGATTTGATTGGTGTGGCAAGAGTCGATTTGGGCTTATCAACTGGCGACAGTTTATCAACTGGGAGACTAAATGCTTTCTTATCTTCCAGTGTTTGTAATAAATCGACAGATTTTACATCTTCAACCGAAGGTGATTTTAGTTTGTCAAGAGTTTGGTCAATTGGTTTCGCTAAATCGGATTTTGGTGAAATTGGCTCAATCGATTTCACTGATTCACTTGGCGATTTGGTTGGTGTGACAACTGTCGATTTAGGCTTATCAACTGGTGACAGTTTATCAATTGGAAGAGTGAATGCTTTCTTATCTTCCAGTGTTGGTAATAAATCGACAGACTTTACATCTTCAACCGAAGGTGATTTTAGTTTGTCAAGAGTTTGGTCAATTGGTTTCGCTAAATCGGATTTTGGTGAAATTGGCTCAATCGATTTCACTGATTCACTTGGAGATTTGATTGGTGTGACAAGAGTCGATTTGGGCTTATCAACTGGTGACAGTTTATCAATTGGAAGAGTGAATGCTTTCTTATCTTCCTGTGTTTGTAATAAATCGACAGACTTTACATCTTCAACCGAAGGTGATTTTAGTTTGACAAGAGGTTTGTCAATTGGTTTCTCTAAATCGGATTTTGGTGAAATTGGTTCAATCGATTTCACTGATTCACTTGGCGATTTGGTTGGTGTGACAACTGTCGATTTGGGCTTATCAACTGGCGACAGTTTATCAACTGGGAGACTAGATGTTTTCTTATCTTCCAGTGTTGGTAATAAATCGACCGATTTTACATCTTCAACCGAAGGTGATTTTAGTTTGTCAAGAGTTTTGTCAATTGGTTTCTCTAATTCGGATTTTGGTGAAATTGGTTCAATCGATTTCACTGATTCACTTGGAGATTTGGTTGGTGTGACAACTGTCGATTTAGGCTTATCAACTGGCGACAGTTTATCAATTGGAAGAGTGAATGCTTTCTTATCTTCCAGTGTTTGTAATAAATCGTCAGATTTTACATCTTCAACCGAAGTTGATTGTAGTTTGTCAAGAGGTTTGTCAATTGGTTTCTCTAAATCGGATTTTGGTGAAATCGGTTCAATCGATTTCACTGATTCACTTGGAGATTTGGATGGTATGACAAGAGTCGATTTGGGCTTATCAGCTGGCGACAGTTTATCAACTGGGAGACTAGATGCTTTCTTATCTTCCAGTGTTTGTAATAAATCGACAGATTTTACATCTTCAACCGAAGGTGATTTTAGTTTGTCAAGAGGTTTGTCAATTGGTTTCTCTAAATCGGATTTTGGTGAAATAGGTTCAATCGATTTCACTGATTCACTTGGAGATTTGATTGGTGTGGCAAGAGTCGATTTGGGCTTATCAACTGGCGACAGTTTATCAACTGGGAGACTAAATGCTTTCTTATCTTCCAGTGTTGGTAATAAATCGACAGTCTTTACATCTTCAACCGAAGGTGATTTTAGTTTGTCAAGAGTTTGGTCAATTGGTTTCTCTAAATTGGATTTTGGTGAAATTGGTTCAATCGGTTTTACTGATTCACTTGGTGATTTGATTGGTGTGACAAGAGTCGATTTGGGCTTATCAACTGGCGACAGTTTATCAATTGGAAGAGTAGATGCTTTCTTATCTTCCATAGTTGGTAATAAATCGACAGATTTTACATCATCAACCGAAGTTGATTTTAGTTTGTCAAGAGGTTTGTCAATTGGTTTCTCTAAATCGGATTTTGGTGAAATCGGTTCAATCGATTTCACTGATTCACTTGGCGATTTGATTGGTGTGACAACTGTCGATTTAGGCTTATCAACTGGCGACAGTTTATCAATTGGAAGAGAAGATGCTTTCTTATCTTCCATAGTTGGTAATAAATCGACAGATTTTACATCATCAACCGAAGTTGATTTTAGTTTGTCAAGAGGTTTGTCAATTGGTTTCTCTAAATCGGATTTTGGTGAAATCGGTTCAATCGATTTCACTGATTCACTTGGCGATTTGATTGGTGTGACAACTGCTGATTTGGGCTTATCAACTGGCGACAGTTTATCAACTGGGAGACTAGATGCTTTCTTATCTTCCAGTGTTTGTAATAAATCGACAGATTTTACAACTTCAACCGAAGGTGATTTTACTTTGTCAAGAGGTTTGTCAATTGGTTTCTTTAAATCGGATTTTGGTGAAATTGGTTCAATCGATTTCACTGATTCACTTGGCGATTTGAGTGGTGGGGCAAGACTCGATTTGGGTTTATCAACTGGCGACAGTTTATCAATTGGAAGAGTAGATGCTTTCTTATCTTCCATAGTTGGTAATAAATCGTCAGATTTTACATCTTCAACCGAAGGTGATTTTAGTTTGTCAAGAGGTTTGTCAATTGGTTTCTCTAAATCGGATTTTGGTGAAATCGGTTCAATCGATTTCACTGATTCGCTTGTCGATTTGATTAATGCGACAAGAGTCGATTTGGGCTTATCAACTGGCGACAGTTTATCAACTGGGAGACTAGATGCTTTCTTATCTTCCAGTGTTGGTAATAAATCGAGAGATTTTACATCTTCAACCGAAGGTGATTTTAGTTTGTCAAGAGGTTTGTCAATTGGTTTCTCTAATTCGGATTTTGGTGAAATTGGTTCAATCGATTTCACTGATTCACTTGGAGATTTGATTGGTGTGACAACTGTCGATTTGGACTTATCAACTGGCGACAGTTTATCAACTGGAATAGTGAATGCTTTCTTATCTTCCAGTGTTGGTAATAAATCGACAGATTTTACATCTTCAACCGAAGGTGATTTCAGTTTGTCAAGAGGTTTGTCAATTGGTTTCTCTAAATCGGATTTTGGTGAAATTGGTTCAATCGATTTCACTGATTCACTTGGCGATTTGATTGGTGTGACAAGAGTCGATTTGGGCTTACCAATTGGTGACAGTTTATCAATTGGAATAGTGAATGCTTTCTTATCTTCCATAGTTGGTAATAAATCGACAGATTTTACATCTTCAACCGAAGGTGATTTTAGTTTGTCAAGAGGTTTGTCAATTGGTTTCTCTAATTCGGATTTTGGTGAAATTGGTTCAATCGATTTCACTGATTCACTTGGCGATTTGATTGGTGTGACAACTGTCGATTTGGGCTTATCAACTGGTGACAGTTTATCAATTGGAAGAGCGAATGCTTTCTTATCTTCCAGTGTTGGTAATAAATCGAGAGATTTTACATCTTCAACCGAAGGTGATTTTAGTTTGTCAAGAGGTTTGTCAATTGGTTTCTCTAATTCGGATTTTGGTGAAATCGGTTCAATCGATTTCACTGATTCACTTGGAGATTTGATTGGTGTGACAACTGTCGATTTGGACTTATCAACTGGCGACAGTTTATCAACTGGAATAGTGAATGCTTTCTTATCTTCCAGTGTTGGTAATAAATCGACAGATTTTACATCTTCAACCGAAGGTGATTTCAGTTTGTCAAGAGGTTTGTCAATTGGTTTCTCTAAATCGGATTTTGGTGAAATCGGTTCAATCGATTTCACTGATTCACTTGGAGATTTGATTGGTGTGACAAGAGTCGATTTGGGCTTATCAACTGGCGACAGTTTATCAATTGGAAGAGTAGATGCTTTCTTATCTTCCATAGTTGGTAATAAATCGACCGATTTTACATCTTCAACCGAAGGTGATTTTACTTTGTCAAGAGGTTTGTCAATTGGTTTCTTTAATTCGTATTTTGGTGAAATTGGTTCAATCGATTTCACTGATTCACTAGGAGATTTGATTGGTGTGACAAGAGTCGATTTGGGCTTATCAACTGGCGACAGTTTATCAATTGGAAGAGTAGATGCTTTCTTATCTTCCATAGTTGGTAATAAATCGACAGACTTTACATCTTCAACCGAAGGTGATTTTAGTTTGTCAAGAGGTTTGTCAATTGGTTTCTCTAATTCGGATTTTGGTGAAATTGGTTCAATCGATTTCACTGATTCACTTGGCGATTTGATTGGTGTGACAAGAGTCGATTTGGGCTTATCAACTGGCGACAGTTTATCAACTGGGAGACCAGATGCTTTCTTATCTTCCATAGTTGGTAATAAATCGACAGACTTTACATCTTCAACCGAAGGTGATTTTAGTTTGTCAAGAGGTTTGTCAATTGGTTTCTCTAATTCGGATTTTGGTGAAATTGGTTCAATCGATTTCACTGATTCACTAGGAGATTTGATTGGTGTGACAAGAGTCGATTTGGGCTTTTCAACTGGCGACAGTTTATCAATTGGAAGAGTAGATGCTTTCTTATCTTCCATAGTTGGTAATAAATCGACAGATTTTACATCTTCAACCGAAGGTGATTTTAGTTTGTCAATTGGTTTCTCTAATTCGGATTTTGGTGAAATTGGTTCAATCGATTTCACTGATTCACTAGGAGATTTGATTGGTGTGACAAGAGTCGATTTGGGCTTTTCAACTGGCGACAGTTTATCAATTGGAAGAGTAGATGCTTTCTTATCTTCCATAGTTGGTAATAAATCGACAGATTTTACATCTTCAACCGAAGGTGATTTTAGTTTGTCAAGAGGTTTGTCTATTGGTTTCTCTAATTCGGATTTTGGTGAAATTGGTTCAATCGATTTCACTGATTCACTAGGAGATTTGACTGGTGTGACAAGAGTCGATTTGGGCTTATCAACTGGCGACAGTTTATCAACTGGAAGAGTAGATGCTTTCTTATCTTCCATAGTTGGTAATAAATCGACAGATTTTACATCTTCAACCGAAGGTGATTTTAGTTTGTCAAGAGGTTTGTCAATTGGTTTCTCTAAATCGGATTTTGGTGAAATCGGTTCAATCGATTTCACTGATTCACTTGGAGATTTGATTGGTGTGACAAGAGTCGATTTGGGCTTATCAACTGGCGACAGTTTATCAATTGGAAGAGTAGATGCTTTCTTATCTTCCATAGTTGGTAATAAATCGACAGATTTTACATCTTCAACCGAAGGTGATTTTAGTTTGTCAAGAGGTTTGTCAATTGGTTTCTCTAAATCGTATTTTGGTGAAATTGGTTCAATCGATTTCACTGATTCACTTGGCGATTTGATTGGTGTGACAACTGTCGATTTGGGCTTTTCAACTGGCGACAGTTTATCAATTGGAAGAGTAGATGCTTTCTTATCTTCCATAGTTGGTAATAAATCGACAGATTTTACATCTTCAACCGAAGGTGATTTTAGTTTGTCAAGAGGTTTGTCAATTGGTTTCTCTAAATCGGATTTTGGTGAAATCGGTTCAATCGATTTCACTGATTCACTTGGAGATTTGATTGGTGTGACAAGAGTCGATTTGGGCTTATCAACTGGCGACAGTTTATCAATTGGAAGAGTAGATGCTTTCTTATCTTCCATAGTTGGTAATAAATCGACAGATTTTACGTCTTCAACCGAAGGTGATTTTAGCTTGTCAAGAGGTTTGTCAATTGGTTTCTCTAAATCGAATTTTGGTGAAATAGGTTCAATCGATTTCACTGATTCATTTGGCGATTTGATTGGTGTGACAACTGTCGATTTGGGCTTTTCAACTGGCGACAGTTTATCAATTGGAAGAGTAGATGCTTTCTTATCTTCCAGTGTTGGTAATAAATCGACAGATTTTACATCTTCAACCGAAGGTGATTTTAGTTTGTCAAGAGGTTTGTCAATTGGTTTCTCTAAATCGGATTTTGGTGAAATCGGTTCAATCGATTTCACTGATTCACTTGGAGATTTGATTGGTGTGACAAGAGTCGATTTGGGCTTATCAACTGGCGACAGTTTATCAATTGGAAGAGTAGATGCTTTCTTATCTTCCATAGTTGGTAATAAATCGACAGATTTTACATCTTCAACCGAAGGTGATTTTAGTTTGTCAAGAGGCTTGTCAATTGGTTTCTCTAAATCGGATTTTGGTGAAATTGGTTCAATCGATTTCACTGATTCACTTGGCGATTTGATTGGTGTGACAACTGTCGATTTGGGCTTATCAATTGGTGACAGTTTATCAATTGGAATAGTGAATGCTTTCTTATCTTCCAGTGTTGGTAATAAATCGACAGATTTTACATCTTCAACCGAAGGTGATTTTAGTTTGTCAAGAGGTTTGTCAATTGGTTTCTCTAAATCGGATTTTGGTGAAATCGGTTCAATCGATTTCACTGATTCACTTGGCGATTTGATTGGTGTGACAAGAGTCGATTTGGGCTTATCAACTGGCGACAGTTTATCAATTGGAAGAGTAGATGCTTTCTTATCTTCCATAGTTGGTAATAAATCGACAGATTTTACATCTTCAACCGAAGGTGATTTTAGTTTGTCAAGAGGTTTGTCAATTGGTTTCTCTAAATCGAATTTTGGTGAAATCGGTTCAATCGATTTCACTGATTCACTAGGAGATTTGATTGGTGTGACAAGAGTCGATTTGGGCTTTTCAACTGGCGACAGTTTATCAATTGGAAGAGTAGATGCTTTCTTATCTTCCATAGTTGGTAATAAATCGACAGACTTTACATCTTCAACCGAAGGTGATTTTAGTTTGTCAAGAGGTTTGTCAATTGGTTTCTCTAAATCGGATTTTGGTGGAATTGGTTCAATCGATTTCACTGATTCACTTGGCGATTTGATTGGTGTGACAACTGTCGATTTGGGCTTATCAATTGGTGACAGTTTATCAATTGGAATAGTGAATGCTTTCTTATCTTCCAGTGTTGGTAATAAATCGACAGATTTTACATCTTCAACCGAAGGTGATTTTAGTTTGTCAAGAGGTTTATCAATTGGTTTCTCTAAATCGAATTTTGGTGAAATTGGTTCAATCGATTTCACTGATTCACTTGGAGATTTGATTGGTGTGACAAGAGTCGATTTGGGCTTATCAACTGGCGACAGTTCATCAACTGGGAGACTAGATGCTATCTTATCTTCCAGTGTTGGTAATAAATCGACAGACTTTACATCTTCAACCGAAGGTGATTTTAGCTTGTCAAGAGGTTTGTCAATTGGTTTCTCTAATTCGGATTTTGGTGAAATTGGTTCAATCGATTTCACTGATTCACTAGGAGATTTGATTGGTGTGACAAGAGTCGATTTGGGCTTATCAACTGGTGACAGTTTATCAATTGGAAGAGTAGATGCTTTCTTATCTTCCATAGTTGGTAATAAATCGACAGACTTTACATCTTCAACCGAAGGTGATTTTAGTTTGTCAAGAGGTTTGTCAATTGGTTTCTCTAATTCGGATTTTGGTGAAATTGGCTCAATCGATTTCACTGATTCACTTGGAGATTTGATTGGTGTGACAACTGTCGATTTGGACTGATCAACTGGCGACAGTTTATCAACTGGGAGACTAGATGCTATCTTATCTTCCAGTGTTGGTAATAAATCGACAGATTTTACATCTTCAACCGAAGGTGATTTTAGTTTGTCAAGAGGTTTGTCAATTGGTTTCTCTAAATCGGATTTTGGTGGAATTGGTTCAATCGATTTCACTGATTCACTTGGAGATTTGATTGGTGTGACAACTGTCGATTTGGACTTATCAACTGGCGACAGTTTATCAACTGGGAGACTAGATGCTATCTTATCTTCCAGTGTTGGTAATAAATCGACAGATTTTACATCTTCAACCGAAGGTGATTTTAGTTTGTCAAGAGGTTTGTCAATTGGTTTCTCTAATTCGGATTTTGGTGAAATTGGCTCAATCGATTTCACTGATTCACTTGGAGATTTGATTGGTGTGACAACTGTCGATTTGGGCTTATCAATTGGTGACAGTTTATCAATTGGAATAGTGTATGCTTTCTTATCTTCCAGTGTTGGTAATAAATCGACAGACTTTACATCTTCAACCGAAGGTGATTTTAGTTTGTCAAGAGGTTTGTCAATTGGTTTCTCTAATTCGGATTTTGGTGAAATTGGCTCAATCGATTTCACTGATTCACTTGGAGATTTGATTGGTGTGACAACTGTCGATTTGGACTTATCAACTGGCGACAGTTTATCAACTGGGAGACTAGATGCTTTCTTACCTTCCAATGTTGGTAATAAATCGACAGATTTTACGTCTTCAACCGAAGGTGATTTTAGTTTGTCAAGAGGTTTGTCAATTGGTTTCTCTAATTCGGATTTTGGTGAAATTGGCTCAATCGATTTCACTGATTCACTTGGCGATTTGATTGGTGTGACAACTGTCGATTTGGACTTATCAACTGGCGACAGTTTATCAACTGGGAGACTAGATTCTATCTTATCTTCCAGTGTTGGTAATAAATCGACAGACTTTACATCTTCAACCGAAGGTGATTTTAGCTTGTCAAGAGGTTTGTCAATTGGTTTCTCTAAATCGGATTTTGGTGAAATTGGTTCAATCGATTTCACTGATTCACTAGGAGATTTGATTGGTGTGACAAGAGTCGATTTGGGCTTATCAACTGGTGACAGTTTATCAATTGGAAGAGTAGATGCTTTCTTATCTTCCATAGTTGGTAATAAATCGACAGACTTTACATCTTCAACCGAAGGTGATTTTAGTTTGTCAAGAGGTTTGTCAATTGGTTTCTCTAATTCGGATTTTGGTGAAATTGGCTCAATCGATTTCACTGATTCACTTGGCGATTTGATTGGTGTGACAACTGTCGATTTAGACTTATCAACTGGCGACAGTTTATCAACTGGGAGACTAGATGCTTTCTTACCTTCCAGTGTTGGTAATAAATCGACCGATTTTACGTCTTCAACCGAAGGTGATTTTAGTTTGTCAAGAGGTTTGTCAATTGGTTTCTCTAATTCGGATTTTGGTGAAATTGGCTCAATCGATTTCACTGATTCACTTGGCGATTTGATTGGTGTGACAACTGTCGATTTGGACTTATCAACTGGCGACAGTTTATCAACTGGGAGACTAGATGCTATCTTATCTTCCAGTGTTGGTAATAAATCGACAGATTTTACATCTTCAACCGAAGGTGATTTTAGTTTGTCAAGAGGTTTGTCAATTGGTTTCTCTAAATCGGATTTTGGTGAAATCGGTTCAATCGATTTCACTGATTCACTTGGCGATTTGATTGGTGTGACAACTGTCGATTTGGGCTTATCAATTGGTGACAGTTTATCAATTGGAATAGTGAATGCTTTCTTATCTTCCAGTGTTGGTAATAAATCGACCGATTTTACATCTTCAACCGAAGGTGATTTTAGTTTGTCAAGAGGTTTATCAATTGGTTTCTCTAAATCGAATTTTGGTGAAATTGGTTCAATCGATTTCACTGATTCACTTGGCGATTTGATTGGTGTGACAACTGTCGATTTGGGCTTATCAATTGGTGACAGTTTATCAATTGGAATAGTGTATGCTTTCTTATCTTCCAGTGTTGGTAATAAATCGACCGATTTTACATCTTCAACCGAAGGTGATTTTAGTTTGTCAAGAGTTTTGTCAATTGGTTTCTCTAAATCGAATTTTGGTGAAATTGGTTCAATCGATTTCACTGATTCACTTGGCGATTTGATTGGTGTGACAAGAGTCGATTTGGGCTTATCAACTGGCGACAGTTTATCAACTGGAAGACTAGATGCTATCTTATCTTCCAGTGTTGGTAATAAATCGACAGATTTTACATCTTCAACCGAAGGTGATTTTAGTTTGTCAAGAGGTTTGTCAATTGGTTTCTCTAAATCGGATTTTGGTGAAATCGGTTCAATCGATTTCACTGATTCACTTGGCGATTTGATTGGTGTGACAACTGTCGATTTGGGCTTATCAATTGGTGACAGTTTATCAACTGGGAGACTAGATGCTATCTTATCTTCCAGTGTTTGTAATAAATCGACAGATTTTACATCTTCAACCGAAGGTGATTTTAGTTTGTCAAGAGGTTTGTCAATTGGTTTCTCTAAATCGGATTTTGGTGAAATTGGTTCAATCGATTTCACTGATTCACTTGGCGATTTGATTGGTGTGACAACTGTCGATTTGGACTTATTAACTGGTGACAGTTTATCAATTGGGAGACTAGATGCTTTCTTACCTTCCAGTGTTGGTAATAAATCGACCGATTTTACGTCTTCAACCGAAGGTGATTTTAGTTTGTCAAGAGGTTTGTCAATTGGTTTCTCTAATTCGGATTTTGGTGAAATTGGTTCAATCGATTTCACTGATTCACTTGGCGATTTGATTGGTGTGACAACTGTCGATTTGGACTTATCAACTGGCGACAGTTTATCAACTGGGAGACTAGATGCTTTCTTACCTTCCAGTGTTGGTAATAAATCGACCGATTTTACGTCTTCAACCGAAGGTGATTTTAGTTTGTCAAGAGGTTTGTCAATTGGTTTCTCTAAATCGGATTTTGGTGAAATTGGTTCAATCGATTTCACTGATTCACTTGGCGATTTGATTGGTGTGACAAGGGTCGATTTGGGCTTATCAACTGGTGACAGTTTATCAATTGGAAGAGTAGATGCTTTCTTATCTTCCATAGTTGGTAATAAATCGACAGATTTTACATCTTCAACCGAAGGTGATTTTAGTTTGTCAAGAGTTTTGTCAATTGGTTTCTCTAAATCGAATTTTGGTGAAATTGGTTCAATCGATTTCACTGATTCACTTGGCGATTTGATTGGTGTGACAAGAGTCGATTTGGGCTTATCAACTGGCGACAGTTTATCAACTGGGAGACTAGATGCTATCTTATCTTCCAGTGTTGGTAATAAATCGACAGATTTTACATCTTCAACCGAAGGTGATTTTAGTTTGTCAAGAGGTTTGTCAATTGGTTTCTCTAAACCGAATTTTGGTGAAATTGGTTCAATCGATTTCACTGATTCACTTGGCGATTTGATTGGTGTGACAAGAGTCGATTTGTGCTTATCAACTGGCGACAGTTTATCAACTGGGAGACTAGATGCTATCTTATCTTCCAGTGTTGGTAATAAATCGACAGATTTTACATCTTCAACCGAAGGTGATTTTAGTTTGTCAAGAGGTTTGTCAATTGGTTTCTCTAATTCGGATTTTGGTGAAATTGGTTCAATCGATTTCACTGATTCACTTGGCGATTTGATTGGTGTGACAAGGGTCGATTTGGGCTTATCAACTGGTGACAGTTTATCAATTGGAAGAGTAGATGCTTTCTTATCTTCCAGTGTTGGTAATAAATCGACCGATTTTACATCTTCAACCGAAGGTGATTTTAGTTTGTCAAGAGGTTTGTCAATTGGTTTCTCTAAATCGAATTTTGGTGAAATTGGTTCAATCGATTTCACTGATTCACTTGACGATTTGATTGGTGTGACAAGAGTCGATTTGGGCTTATCAACTGGCGACAGTTTATCAACTGGGAGACTAGATGCTATCTTATCTTCCAGTGTTGGTAATAAATCGACAGATTTTACATCTTCAACCGAAGGTGATTTTAGTTTGTCAAGAGGTTTGTCAATTGGTTTCTCTAAATCGAATTTTGGTGAAATTGGTTCAATCGATTTCACTGATTCACTTGGCGATTTGATTGGTGTGACAAGAGTCGATTTGGGCTTATCAACTGGCGACAGTTTATCAACTGGGAGACTAGATGCTATCTTATCTTCCAGTGTTGGTAATAAATCGACAGATTTTACATCTTCAACCGAAGGTGATTTTAGTTTGTCAAGAGGTTTGTCAATTGGTTTCTCTAAATCGGATTTTGGTGAAATTGGTTCAATCGATTTCACTGATTCACTTGGCGATTTGATTGGTGTGACAAGAGTCGATTTGGGCTTATCAACTGGCGACAGTTTATCAACTGGGAGACTAGATGCTATCTTATCTTCCAGTGTTGGTAATAAATCGACCGATTTTACGTCTTCAACCGAAGGTGATTTTAGTTTGTCAAGAGGTTTGTCAATTGGTTTCTCTAAATCGGATTTTGGTGAAATTGGTTCAATCGATTTCACTGATTCACTTGGCGATTTGATTGGTGTGACAAGGGTCGATTTGGGCTTATCAACTGGTGACAGTTTATCAATTGGAAGACTAGATGCTTTCTTATCTTCCATAGTTGGTAATAAATCGACAGATTTTACATCTTCAACCGAAGGTGATTTCAGTTTTTCAAGAGGTTTGTCAATTGGTTTCTCTAATTTGGATTTTGGTGAAATTGGTTCAATCGATTTCACTGATTCACTTGGCGATTTGATTGGTGTGACAAGGGTCGATTTGGGCTTATCAACTGGTGACAGTTTATCAATTGGAAGAGTAGATGCTTTCTTATCTTCCAGTGTTGGTAATAAATCGACAGATTTTACATCTTCAACCGAAGGTGATTTTAGTTTGTCAAGAGGTTTGTCAATTGGTTTCTCTAAATCGAATTTTGGTGAAATTGGTTCAATCGATTTCACTGATTCACTTGGCGATTTGATTGGTGTGACAAGAGTCGATTTGGGCTTATCAACTGGCGACAGTTTATCAACTGGGAGACTAGATGCTATCTTATCTTCCAGTGTTGGTAATAAATCGACAGATTTTACATCTTCAACCGAAGGTGATTTTAGTTTGTCAAGAGGTTTGTCAATTGGTTTCTCTAAATCGGATTTTGGTGAAATTGGTTCAATCGATTTCACTGATTCACTTGGCGATTTGATTGGTGTGACAACTGTCGATTTGGACTTATCAACTGGCGACAGTTTATCAACTGGGAGACTAGATGCTTTCTTACCTTCCAGTGTTGGTAATAAATCGACCGATTTTACGTCTTCAACCGAAGGTGATTTTAGTTTGTCAAGAGGTTTGTCAATTGGTTTCTCTAAATCGGATTTTGGTGAAATTGGTTCAATCGATTTCACTGATTCACTTGGCGATTTGATTGGTGTGACAAGGGTCGATTTGGGCTTATCAACTGGCGACAGTTTATCAACTGGGAGACTAGATGCTATCTTATCTTCCAGTGTTGGTAATAAATCGACAGATTTTACATCTTCAACCGAAGGTGATTTTAGTTTGTCAATTGGTTTCTCTAAATCGGATTTTGGTGAAATTGGCTCAATCGATTTCACTGATTCACTTGGCGATTTGATTGGTGTGACAAGGGTCGATTTGGGCTTATCAACTGGTGACAGTTTATCAATTGGAAGAGTAGATGCTTTCTTATCTTCCAGTGTTGGTAATAAATCGACAGATTTTACATCTTCAACCGAAGGTGATTTTAGTTTGTCAAGAGGTTTGTCAATTGGTTTCTCTAAATCGAATTTTGGTGAAATTGGTTCAATCGATTTCACTGATTCACTTGGCGATTTGATTGGTGTGACAAGGGTCGATTTGGGCTTATCAACTGGTGACAGTTTATCAATTGGAAGAGTAGATGCTTTCTTATCTTCCAGTGTTGGTAATAAATCGACAGATTTTACATCTTCAACCGAAGGTGATTTTAGTTTGTCAAGAGGTTTGTCAATTGGTTTCTCTAAATCGAATTTTGGTGAAATTGGTTCAATCGATTTCACTGATTCACTTGGCGATTTGATTGGTGTGACAAGAGTCGATTTGGGCTTATCAACTGGCGACAGTTTATCAACTGGGAGACTAGATGCTATCTTATCTTCTAGTGTTGGTAATAAATCGACAGATTTTACATCTTCAACCGAAGGTGATTTTAGTTTGTCAAGAGGTTTGTCAATTGGTTTCTCTAAATCGGATTTTGGTGAAATTGGTTCAATCGATTTCACTGATTCACTTGGCGATTTGATTGGTGTGACAACTGTCGATTTGGACTTATCAACTGGCGACAGTTTATCAACTGGGAGACTAGATGCTTTCTTACCTTCCAGTGTTGGTAATAAATCGACCGATTTTACGTCTTCAACCGAAGGTGATTTTAGTTTGTCAAGAGGTTTGTCAATTGGTTTCTCTAAATCGGATTTTGGTGAAATTGGTTCAATCGATTTCACTGATTCACTTGGCGATTTGATTGGTGTGACAAGGGTCGATTTGTGCTTATCAACTGGCGACAGTTTATCAACTGGGAGACTAGATGCTATCTTATCTTCCAGTGTTGGTAATAAATCGACAGATTTTACATCTTCAACCGAAGGTGATTTTAGTTTGTCAAGAGTTTTGTCAATTGGTTTCTCTAAATCGGATTTTGGTGAAATTGGTTCAATCGATTTCACTGATTCACTTGGCGATTTGATTGGTGTGACAACTGTCGATTTGGGCTTATCAATTGGTGACAGTTTATCAATTGGAATAGTGTATGCTTTCTTATCTTCCAGTGTTGGTAATAAATCGACCGATTTTACGTCTTCAACCGAAGGTGATTTTAGTTTGTCAAGAGTTTTGTCAATTGGTTTCTCTAAATCGAATTTTGGTGAAATTGGTTCAATCGATTTCACTGATTCACTTGGCGATTTGATTGGTGTGACAAGAGTCGATTTGGGCTTATCAACTGGCGACAGTTTATCAACTGGGAGACTAGATGCTATCTTATCTTCCAGTGTTGGTAATAAATCGACAGATTTTACATCTTCAACCGAAGGTGATTTTAGTTTGTCAAGAGGTTTGTCAATTGGTTTCTCTAAATCGAATTTTGGTGAAATTGGTTCAATCGATTTCACTGATTCACTTGGCGATTTGATTGGTGTGACAAGAGTCGATTTGTGCTTATCAACTGGCGACAGTTTATCAACTGGGAGACTAGATGCTATCTTATCTTCCAGTGTTGGTAATAAATCGACAGATTTTACATCTTCAACCGAAGGTGATTTTAGTTTGTCAAGAGGTTTGTCAATTGGTTTCTCTAATTTGGATTTTGGTGAAATTGGTTCAATCGATTTCACTGATTCACTTGGCGATTTGATTGGTGTGACAACTGTCGATTTGGGCTTATCAATTGGTGACAGTTTATCAATTGGAATAGTGTATGCTTTCTTATCTTCCAGTGTTGGTAATAAATCGACCGATTTTACATCTTCAACCGAAGGTGATTTTAGTTTGTCAAGAGTTTTGTCAATTGGTTTCGCTAAATCGAATTTTGGTGAAATTGGTTCAATCGATTTCACTGATTCACTTGGCGATTTGATTGGTGTGACAAGAGTCGATTTGGGCTTATCAACTGGCGACAGTTTATCAACTGGGAGACTAGATGCTATCTTATCTTCCAGTGTTGGTAATAAATCGACAGATTTTACATCTTCAACCGAAGGTGATTTTAGTTTGTCAAGAGGTTTGTCAATTGGTTTCTCTAAATCGGATTTTGGTGAAATCGGTTCAATCGATTTCACTGATTCACTTGGCGATTTGATTGGTGTGACAACTGTCGATTTGGGCTTATCAACTGGTGACAGTTTATCAATTGGAATAGTGAATGCTTTCTTATCTTCCAGTGTTGGTAATAAATCGACAGACTTTACATCTGCAACCGAAGGTGATTTTAGTTTGTCAAGAGGTTTGTCAATTGGTTTCTCTAATTCGGATTTTGGTGAAATTGGTTCAATCGATTTCACTGATTCACTAGGAGATTTGATTGGTGTGACAAGAGTCGATTTGGGCTTATCAACTGGTGACAGTTTATCAATTGGAAGAGTAGATGCTTTCTTATCTTCCATAGTTGGTAATAAATCGACAGACTTTACATCTTCAACCGAAGGTGATTTTAGTTTGTCAAGAGGTTTGTCAATTGGTTTCTCTAATTCGGATTTTGGTGAAATTGGCTCAATCGATTTCACTGATTCACTTGGCGATTTGATTGGTGTGACAACTGTCGATTTGGACTTATCAACTGGCGACAGTTTATCAACTGGGAGACTAGATGCTTTCTTACCTTCCAGTGTTGGTAATAAATCGACCGATTTTACGTCTTCAACCGAAGGTGATTTTAGTTTGTCAAGAGGTTTGTCAATTGGTTTCTCTAAATCGGATTTTGGTGAAATTGGTTCAATCGATTTCACTGATTCACTTGGCGATTTGATTGGTGTGACAAGAGTCGATTTGGGCTTATCAACTGGCGACAGTTTATCAACTGGGAGACTAGATGCTATCTTATCTTCCAGTGTTGGTAATAAATCGACAGATTTTACATCTTCAACCGAAGGTGATTTTAGTTTGTCAAGAGGTTTGTCAATTGGTTTCTCTAAATCGGATTTTGGTGAAATTGGTTCAATCGATTTCACTGATTCACTTGGCGATTTGATTGGTGTGACAAGAGTCGATTTGGGCTTATCAACTGGCGACAGTTTATCAACTGGGAGACTAGATGCTATCTTATCTTCCAGTGTTGGTAATAAATCGACAGATTTTACATCTTCAACCGAAGGTGATTTTAGTTTGTCAAGAGGTTTGTCAATTGGTTTCTCTAATTTGGATTTTGGTGAAATTGGTTCAATCGATTTCACTGATTCACTTGGCGATTTGATTGGTGTGACAACTGTCGATTTGGGCTTATCAATTGGTGACAGTTTATCAATTGGAATAGTGTATGCTTTCTTATCTTCCAGTGTTGGTAATAAATCGACCGATTTTACATCTTCAACCGAAGGTGATTTTAGTTTGTCAAGAGTTTTGTCAATTGGTTTCTCTAAATCGAATTTTGGTGAAATTGGTTCAATCGATTTCACTGATTCACTTGGCGATTTGATTGGTGTGACAAGAGTCGATTTGGGCTTATCAACTGGCGACAGTTTATCAACTGGGAGACTAGATGCTATCTTATCTTCCAGTGTTGGTAATAAATCGACAGATTTTACATCTTCAACCGAAGGTGATTTTAGTTTGTCAAGAGGTTTGTCAATTGGTTTCTCTAAATCGGATTTTGGTGAAATTGGTTCAATCGATTTCACTGATTCACTTGGCGATTTGATTGGTGTGACAAGGGTCGATTTGGGCTTATCAACTGGTGACAGTTTATCAATTGGAAGAGTAGATGCTTTCTTATCTTCCATAGTTGGTAATAAATCGACAGATTTCACATCTTCAACCGAAGGTGATTTCAGTTTTTCAAGAGGTTTGTCAATTGGTTTCTCTAATTTGGATTTTGGTGAAATTGGTTCAATCGATTTCACTGATTCACTTGGCGATTTGATTGGTGTGACAACTGTCGATTTGGGCTTATCAATTGGTGACAGTTTATCAATTGGAATAGTGTATGCTTTCTTATCTTCCAGTGTTGGTAATAAATCGACCGATTTTACATCTTCAACCGAAGGTGATTTTAGTTTGTCAAGAGTTTTGTCAATTGGTTTCTCTAAATCGAATTTTGGTGAAATTGGTTCAATCGATTTCACTGATTCACTTGGCGATTTGATTGGTGTGACAAGAGTCGATTTGGGCTTATCAACTGGCGACAGTTTATCAACTGGGAGACTAGATGCTATCTTATCTTCCAGTGTTGGTAATAAATCGACAGATTTTACATCTTCAACCGAAGGTGATTTTAGTTTGTCAAGAGGTTTGTCAATTGGTTTCTCTAATTTGGATTTTGGTGAAATTGGTTCAAACGATTTCACTGATTCACTTGGCGATTTGATTGGTGTGACAACTGTCGATTTGGGCTTATCAACTGGTGACAGTTTATCAATTGGAATAGTGAATGCTTTCTTATCTTCCAGTGTTGGTAATAAATCGACAGACTTTACATCTGCAACCGAAGGTGATTTTAGTTTGTCAAGAGGTTTGTCAATTGGTTTCTCTAATTCGGATTTTGGTGAAATTGGCTCAATCGATTTCACTGATTCACTTGGCGATTTGATTGGTGTGACAACTGTCGATTTAGACTTATCAACTGGCGACAGTTTATCAACTGGGAGACTAGATGCTTTCTTACCTCCCAGTGTTGGTAATAAATCGACCGATTTTACGTCTTCAACCGAAGGTGATTTTAGTTTGTCAAGAGGTTTGTCAATTGGTTTCTCTAAATCGGATTTTGGTGAAATTGGTTCAATCGATTTCACTGATTCACTTGGCGATTTGATTGGTGTGACAACTGTCGATTTGGGCTTATCAACTGGCGACAGTTTATCAACTGGGAGACTAGATGCTATCTTATCTTCCAGTGTTGGTAATAAATCGACAGATTTTACATCTTCAACCGAAGGTGATTTTAGTTTGTCAAGAGGTTTGTCAATTGGTTTCTCTAAATCGAATTTTGGTGAAATTGGTTCAATCGATTTCACTGATTCACTTGGCGATTTGATTGGTGTGACAAGAGTCGATTTGGGCTTATCAACTGGCGACAGTTTATCAACTGGGAGACTAGATGCTATCTTATCTTCCAGTGTTGGTAATAAATCGACAGATTTTACATCTTCAACCGAAGGTGATTTTAGTTTGTCAAGAGTTTTGTCAATTGGTTTCTCTAAATCGAATTTTGGTGAAATTGGTTCAATCGATTTCACTGATTCACTTGGCGATTTGATTGGTGTGACAACTGTCGATTTGGGCTTATCAACTGGTGACAGTTTATCAATTGGAAGAGTAGATGCTTTCTTATCTTCCATAGTTGGTAATAAATCGACAGACTTTACATCTGTAACCGAAGGTGATTTTAGTTTGTCAAGAGGTTTGTCAATTGGTTTCTCTAAATCGGATTTTGGTGAAATCGATTCAATCGATTTCACTGATTCACTTGGAGATTTGGTTGGTGTGACAAGAGTCGATTTGGGCTTTTCAACTGGCGACAGTTTATCAATTGGAAGAGTAGATGCTTTCTTATCTTCCAGTGTTGGTAATAAATCGACAGACTTTACATCTTCAACCGAAGGTGATTTTAGTTTGTCAAGAGGTTTGTCAATTGGTTTCTCTAATTCGGATTTTGGTGAAATTGGTTCAATCGATTTCACTGATTCACTAGGAGATTTGATTGGTGTGACAAGAGTCGATTTGGGTTTTTCAACTGGCGACAGTTTATCAATTGGAAGAGTAGATGCTTTCTTATCTTCCATAGTTGGTAATAAATCGACAGATTTTACATCTTCAACCGAAGGTGATTTTAGTTTGTCAAGAGGTTTGTCAATTGGTTTCTCTAATTCGGATTTTGGTGAAATTGGTTCAATCGATTTCACTGATTCACTTGGAGATTTGATTGGTGTGACAAGAGTCGATTTGGGCTTTTCAACTGGCGACAGTTTATCAATTGGAAGAGTAGATGCTTTCTTATCTTCCATAGTTGGTAATAAATCGACAGACTTTACATCTTCAACCGAAGGTGATTTTAGTTTGTCAAGAGGTTTGTCAATTGGTTTCTCTAATTCGGATTTTGGTGAAATCGATTCAATCGATTTCACTGATTCACTTGGCGATTTGATTGGTGTGACAAGAGTCGATTTGGGCTTATCAACTGGCGACAGTTCATCAACTGGGAGACTAGATGCTTTCTTATCTTCCAGTGTTGGTAATAAATCGACAGACTTTACATCTGCAACCGAAGGTGATTTTAGTTTGTCAAGAGGTTTGTCAATTGGTTTCTCTAAATCGGATTTTGGTGAAATCGATTCAATCGATTTCACTGATTCACTTGGAGATTTGATTGGTGTGACAAGGGCCGATTTGGGCTTATCAACTGGCGACAGTTTATCCACTGGAAGAGTAGATGCTTTCTTATCTTCCATAGTTGGTAATAAATCGACAGATTTTACATCTTCAACCGAAGGTGATTTTAGTTTGTCAAGAGTTTTGTCAATTGGTTTCTCTAAATCGGATTTTGGTGAAATCGGTTCAATCGATTTCACTGATTCACTAGGAGATTTGACTGGTGTGACAAGAGTCGATTTGGGCTTTTCAACTGGCGACAGTTTATCAATTGGAAGAGTAGATGCTTTCTTATCTTCCATAGTTGGTAATAAATCGACAGACTTTACATCTTCAACCGAAGGTGATTTTAGTTTGTCAAGAGGTTTGCCAATTGGTTTCTCTAATTCGGATTTTGGTGAAATTGGCTCAATCGATTTCACTGATTCACTTGGCGATTTGATTGGTGTGACAAGAGTCGATTTGTGCTTATCAACTGGCGACAGTTTATAAACTGGGAGACCAGATGCTTTCTTATCTTCCATAGTTGGTAATAAATCGACAGATTTTACATCTTCAACCGAAGGTGATTTTAGTTTGTCAAGAGGTTTGTCAATTGGTTTCTCTAAATCGGATTTTGGTGAAATCGGTTCAATCGATTTCACTGATTCACTTGGCGATTTGATTGGTGTGACAAGGGCCGATTTGGGCTTATCAACTGGCGACAGTTTATCCACTGGAAGAGTAGATGCTTTCTTATCTTCCATAGTTGGTAATAAATCGACAGATTTTACATCTTCAACCGAAGGTGATTTTAGTTTGTCAAGAGTTTTGTCAATTGGTTTCTCTAAATCGGATTTTGGTGAAATCGGTTCAATCGATTTCACTGATTCACTCAGAGATTTGACTGGTGTGACAAGAGTCGATTTGGGCTTATCAACTGGCGACAGTTTATCCACTGGAAGAGTAGATGCTTTCTTATCTTCCATAGTTGGTAATAAATCGACAGATTTTACATCTTCAACCGAAGGTGATTTTAGTTTGTCAAGAGGTTTGTCAATTGGTTTCTCTAAATCGGATTTTGGTGAAATCGGTTCAATCGATTTCACTGATTCACTTGGCGATTTGATTGGTGGGACAAGGGCCGATTTGGGCTTATCAACTTGCGACAGTTTATCAATTGGAAGAGAAGATGCTTTCTTATCTTCCAGTGTTGGTAATAAATCGACAGATTTTACATCTTCAACCGAAGGTGATTTCAGTTTTTCAAGAGGTTTGTCAATTGGTTTCTCTAATTTGGATTTTGGTGAAATTGGCTCAATCGATTTCACTGATTCACTTGGCGATTTGATTGGTGTGACAAGAGTCGATTTGGGCTTATCAACTGGTGACAGTTCATCAACTGGGAGACTAGATGCTATCTTATCTTCCAGTGTTGGTAATAAATCGACAGATTTTACATCTTCAACCGAAGGTGATTTTAGTTTGTCAAGAGGTTTGTCAATTGGTTTCTCTAAATCGGATTTTGGTGAAATCGGTTCAATCGATTTCACTGATTCACTTGGCGATTTGATTGGTGTGACAACTGTCGATTTGGGCTTATCAACTGGCGACAGTTTATCAACTGGGAGACTAGATGCTTTCTTACCTTCCATTGTTGGTAATAAATCGACCGATTTTACATCTTCAACCGAAGGTGATTTTAGTTTGTCAAGAGGTTTGTCAATTGGTTTCTCTAAATCGGATTTTGGTGAAATCGGTTCAATCGATTTCACTGATTCACTTGGCGATTTGATTGGTGTGGCAAGGGTCGATTTGGGCTTATCAATTGGTGACAGTTTATCAATTGGAATAGTGAATGCTTTCTTATCTTCCAGTGTTGGTAATAAATCGACCGATTTTACATCTTCAACCGAAGGTGATTTTAGTTTGTCAAGAGTTTTGTCAATTGGTTTCTCTAAATCGAATTTTGGTGAAATTGGTTCAATCGATTTCACTGATTCACTTGGCGATTTGATTGGTGTGACAAGAGTCGATTTGGGCTTATCAACTGGCGACAGTTCATCAACTGGGAGACTAGATGCTATCTTATCTTCCAGTGTTGGTAATAAATCGACAGATTTTACATCTTCAACCGAAGGTGATTTTAGTTTGTCAAGAGGTTTGTCAATTGGTTTCTCTAAATCGGATTTTGGTGAAATCGGTTCAATCGATTTCACTGATTCACTTGGCGATTTGATTGGTGTGACAACTGTCGATTTGGGCTTATCAACTGGTGACAGTTTATCAATTGGAAGAGAAGATGCTTTCTTATCTTCCATAGTTGGTAATAAATCGACCGATTTTACATCTTCAACCGAAGGTGATTTTAGTTTGTCAAGAGTTTTGTCAATTGGTTTCTCTAAATCGAATTTTGGTGAAATTGGTTCACTCGATTTCACTGATTCACTTGGCGATTTGATTGGTGTGACCAGGGTCGATTTGGGCTTATCAACTGGCGACAGTTTATCAATTGGAAGAGAAGATGCTTTCTTATCTTCCATAGTTGGTAATAAATCGACAGACTTTACATCTTCAACCGAAGGTGATTTTAGTTTGTCAAGAGGTTTGTCAATTGGTTTCTCTAATTCAGATTTTGGTGAAATTGGTTCAATAGATTGGACAGGTTTGCCTACTTCGGATTTTGTTAAAATTCTGTTAATTGTTCTGTTAGTCGTTTGGGAATCAGTCATAGTAATTGATGTTTGCCGTGAAGATGTTACCATTGCAGTAACTGTGCTTGATGTTATAGCTTGATATTTAAAATGGCCAAGAGGTTTATCAATTGGTTTCTCTAAATCGGATTTTGGTGAAATCGGTTCAATCGATTTCACTGATTCACTTGGAGATTTGATTGGTGTGACAAGAGTCGATTTGGGCTTATCAACCGGCGACAGTTTATCAATTGGAAGAGTAGATGCTATCTTATCTTCCAGTGTTGGTAATAAATCGACAGATTTTACATCTTCAACCGAAGGTGATTTTAGTTTGTCAAGAGGTTTATCAATTGGTTTCTCTAATTCGGATTTTGGTGAAATTGGTTCAATCGATTTCACTGACTCACTTGGCGATTTGATTGGTGTCACAAGAGTCGATTTGGGCTTATCAACTGGCGACAGTTCATCAACTGGGAGACTAGATGCTTTCTTATCTTCCAGTGTTGATAATAAATCGACAGATTTTACATCTTCAACCGAAGGTGATTTTAGTTTGTCAAGAGCTTTGTCAATTGGTTTCTCTAATTTGGATTTTGGTGAAATTGGTTCAATCGATTTCACTGATTCACTAGGAGATTTGACTGGTGTGACAAGAGTCGATTTGGGCTTATCAACTGGCGACAGTTTATCCACTGGAAGAGTAGATGCTTTCTTATCTTCCATAGTTGGTAATAAATCGACAGATTTTACATCTTCAACCGAAGGTGATTTTAGTTTGTCAAGAGTTTTGTCAATTGGTTTCTCTAAATCGGATTTTGGTGAAATCGGTTCAATCGATTTCACTGATTCACTAGGAGATTTGACTGGTGTGACAAGAGTCGATTTGGGCTTATCAACTGGCGACAGTTTATCCACTGGAAGAGTAGATGCTTTCTTATCTTCCATAGTTGGTAATAAATCGACAGATTTTACATCTTCAACCGAAGGTGATTTTAGTTTGTCAAGAGGTTTGTCAATTGGTTTCTCTAAATCGGATTTTGGTGAAATCGGTTCAATCGATTTCACTGATTCACTTGGCGATTTGATTGGTGTGACAAGGGCCGATTTGGGCTTATCAACTGGCGACAGTTTATCAATTGGAAGAGAAGATGCTTTCTTATCTTCCAGTGTTGGTAATAAATCGACAGACTTTACATCTTCAACCGAAGGTGATTTTAGTTTGTCAAGAGGTTTGTCAATTGGTTTCTCTAAATCGAATTTTGGTGAAATTGGTTCAATCGATTTCACTGATTCACTAGGAGATTTGACTGGTGTGACAAGAGTCGATTTGGGCTTTTCAACTGGCGACAGTTTATCAATTGGAAGAGTAGATGCTTTCTTATCTTCCAGTGTTGGTAATAAATCGACAGACTTTACATCTTCAACCGAAGGTGATTTTAGTTTGTCAAGAGGTTTGTCAATTGGTTTCTCTAATTCGGATTTTGGTGAAATTGGCTCAATCGATTTCACTGATTCACTTGGCGATTTGATTTGTGTGACAAGGGTCGATTTGGGCTTATCAACTGGTGACAGTTTATCAATTGAAAGAGTAGATGCTTTCTTATCTTCCATAGTTGGTAATAAATCGACAGATTTTACATCTTCAACCGAAGGTGATTTCAGTTTTTCAAGAGGTTTGTCAATTGGTTTCTCTAATTTGGATTTTGGTGAAATTGGTTCAATCGATTTCACTGATTCACTTGGCGATTTGATTGGTGTGACAAGAGTCGATTTGGGCTTATCAACTGGTGACAGTTCATCAACTGGGAGACTAGATGCTATCTTATCTTCCAGTGTTGGTAATAAATCGACAGATTTTACATCTTCAACCGAAGGTGATTTTAGTTTGTCAAGAGGTTTGTCAATTGGTTTCTCTAAATCGGATTTTGGTGAAATCGGTTCAATCGATTTCACTGATTCACTTGGCGATTTGATTGGTGTGACAACTGTCGATTTGGGCTTATCAACTGGCGACAGTTTATCAACTGGGAGACTAGATGCTTTCTTACCTTCCATTGTTGGTAATAAATCGACCGATTTTACGTCTTCAACCGAAGGTGATTTTAGTTTGTCAAGAGGTTTGTCAATTGGTTTCTCTAAATCGGATTTTGGTGAAATTGGTTCAATCGATTTCACTGATTCACTTGGCGATTTGATTGGTGTGACAAGGGTCGATTTGGGCTTATCAATTGGTGACAGTTTATCAATTGGAATAGTGAATGCTTTCTTATCTTCCAGTGTTGGTAATAAATCGACCGATTTTACATCTTCAACCGAAGGTGATTTTAGTTTGTCAAGAGTTTTGTCAATTGGTTTCTCTAAATCGAATTTTGGTGAAATTGGTTCAATCGATTTCACTGATTCACTTGGCGATTTGATTGGTGTGACAAGAGTCGATTTGGGCTTATCAACTGGCGACAGTTCATCAACTGGGAGACTAGATGCTATCTTATCTTCCAGTGTTGGTAATAAATCGACAGATTTTACATCTTCAACCGAAGGTGATTTTAGTTTGTCAAGAGGTTTGTCAATTGGTTTCTCTAAATCGGATTTTGGTGAAATCGGTTCAATCGATTTCACTGATTCACTTGGCGATTTGATTGGTGTGACAACTGTCGATTTGGGCTTATCAACTGGTGACAGTTTATCAATTGGAAGAGAAGATGCTTTCTTATCTTCCATAGTTGGTAATAAATCGACCGATTTTACATCTTCAACCGAAGGTGATTTTAGTTTGTCAAGAGTTTTGTCAATTGGTTTCTCTAAATCGAATTTTGGTGAAATTGGTTCAATCGATTTCACTGATTCACTTGGCGATTTGATTGGTGTGACAACTGTCGATTTGGGCTTATCAACTGGTGACAGTTTATCAATTGGAAGAGAAGATGCTTTCTTATCTTCCATAGTTGGTAATAAATCGACCGATTTTACATCTTCAACCGAAGGTGATTTTAGTTTGTCAAGAGGTTTGTCAATTGGTTTCTCTAAATCGGATTTTGGTGAAATCGGTTCAATCGATTTCACTGATTCACTTGGCGATTTGATTGGTGTGACAACTGTCGATTTGGGCTTATCAACTGGCGACAGTTTATCAACTGGGAGACTAGATGCTTTCTTACCTTCCATTGTTGGTAATAAATCGACCGATTTTACGTCTTCAACCGAAGGTGATTTTAGTTTGTCAAGAGGTTTGTCAATTGGTTTCTCTAAATCGGATTTTGGTGAAATTGGTTCAATCGATTTCACTGATTCACTTGGCGATTTGATTGGTGTGACAAGGGTCGATTTGGGCTTATCAATTGGTGACAGTTTATCAATTGGAATAGTGAATGCTTTCTTATCTTCCAGTGTTGGTAATAAATCGACCGATTTTACATCTTCAACCGAAGGTGATTTTAGTTTGTCAAGAGTTTTGTCAATTGGTTTCTCTAAATCGAATTTTGGTGAAATTGGTTCAATCGATTTCACTGATTCACTTGGCGGTTTGATTGGTGTGACAAGAGTCGATTTGGGCTTATCAACTGGCGACAGTTCATCAACTGGGAGACTAGATGCTATCTTATCTTCCAGTGTTGGTAATAAATCGACAGATTTTACATCTTCAACCGAAGGTGATTTTAGTTTGTCAAGAGGTTTGTCAATTGGTTTCTCTAAATCGGATTTTGGTGAAATCGGTTCAATCGATTTCACTGATTCACTTGGCGATTTGATTGGTGTGACCAGGGTCGATTTGGGCTTATCAACTGGCGACAGTTTATCAATTGGAAGAGAAGATGCTTTCTTATCTTCCATAGTTGGTAATAAATCGACAGACTTTACATCTTCAACCGAAGGTGATTTTAGTTTGTCAAGAGGTTTGTCAATTGGTTTCTCTAATTCAGATTTTGGCGAAATTGGTTCAATAGATTGGACAGGTTTGCCTACTTCGGATTTTGTTAAAATTCTGTTAATTGTTCTGTTAGTCGTTTGGGAATCAGTCATAGTAATTGATGTTTGCCGTGAAGATGTTACCATTGCAGTAACTGTGCTTGATGTTATAGCTTGATATTTAAAATGGCCAAGAGGTTTATCAATTGGTTTCTCTAAATCGGATTTTGGTGAAATCGGTTCAATCGATTTCACTGATTCACTTGGAGATTTGATTGGTGTGACAAGAGTCGATTTGGGCTTATCAACCGGCGACAGTTTATCAATTGGAAGAGTAGATGCTTTCTTATCTTCCATAGTTGGTAATAAATCGACAGATTTTACATCTTCAACCGATGGTGATTTTAGTTTGTCAAGAGGTTTGTCAATTGGTTTCTCTAAATCGGATTTTGGCGAAATCGGTTCAATCGATTTCACTGATTCACTTGGAGATTTGATTGGTGTGACAAGAGTCGATTTGGGCTTATCAACTGGTGACAGTTTATCAATTGGAAGAGAAGATGCTTTCTTATCTTCCAGTGTTGGTAATAAATCGACCGATTTTACATCTTCAACCGAAGGTGATTTTAGTTTGTCAAGAGTTTTGTCAATTGGTTTCTCTAAATCGAATTTTGGTGAAATTGGTTCAATCGATTTCACTGATTCACTTGGCGATTTGATTGGTGTGACAAGAGTCGATTTGGGCTTATCAACTGGCGACAGTTTATCAATTGGAAGAGTAGATGCTTTCTTATCTTCCATAGTTGGTAATAAATCGACAGACTTTACATCTTCAACCGAAGGTGATTTTAGTTTGTCAAGAGGTTTGTCAATTGGTTTCTCTAAATCGGATTTTGGTGAAATTGGCTCAATAGGTTTCACTGATTCACTAGGACATTTGACTGGTGTGACAAGAGTCGATTTGGGCTTATCAACTGGCGACAGTTTATCAATTGGAAGAGTAGATGCTTTCTTATCTTCCATAGTTGGTAATAAATCGACAGACTTTACATCTTCAACCGAAGGTGATTTTAGCTTGTCAAGAGGTTTGTCAAAAGGTTTCTCTAATTCGGATTTTGGTGAAATCGGTTCAATCGATTTCACTGATTCACTTGGCGATTTGATTGGTGTGACAAGAGTCGATTTGGGCTTATCAACTGGCGATAGTTTATCAATTGGAAGAGAAGATGCTTTCTTATCTTCCAGTGTTGGTAATAAATCGACAGATTTTACATCTTCAACCAAAGGTGGTTTTAGTTTGTCAAGAGGTTTGTCAATTGGTTTCTCTAATTCGGATTTTGGTGAAATCGGTTCAATCGATTTCACTGATTCACTTGCCGATTTGATTGGTGTGACAAGAGTCGATTTGGGCTTATCAACTGGCGATAGTTTATCAATTGGAAGAGAAGATGCTTTCTTATCTTCCAGTGTTGGTAATAAATCGACAGATTTTACATCTTCAACCAAAGGTGGTTTTAGTTTGTCAAGAGGTTTGTCAATTGGTTTCTCTAATTCGGATTTTGGTGAAATTGGTTCAATAGGTTTGACTGATTCACTTGGAGATTTGACTGGTGTGACAAGAGTCGATTTGGGCTTATCAACTGGCGATAGTTTATCAATTTGAAGAGAAGATGCTTTCTTATCTTCCATAGTTGGCAATAAATCGACAGACTTTACATCTTCAACCGAAGGTGATTTTAGTTTGTCAAGAGGTTTGTCAATTGGTTTCGCTAAATCAGATTTTGGTGAAATTGGTTCAATCGATTTCACTGATTCACTTGGCGATTTGATTGATGTGACAAGAGTCGATTTGGGCTTATCAACTGGCGATAGTTTATCAATTGGAAGAGAAGATGCTTTCTTATCTTCCAGTGTTGGTAATAAATCGACAGATTTTACATCTTCAACCAAAGGTGGTTTTAGTTTGTCAAGAGGTTTGTCAAAAGGTTTCTCTAATTCGGATTTTGGTGAAATCGGTTCAATCGATTGCACTGATTCACTTGGTGATTTGATTGGTGTGACAAGAGTCGATTTGGGCTTATCAACCGGCAACAGTTTATCAACTGGAAGAGTAGATGCTTTCTTATCTTCCATAGTTGGTAATAAATCGACAGACTTTACATCTTCAACCGAAGGTGATTTTAGTTTGTCAAGAGGTTTGTCAATTGGTTTCGCTAAATCAGATTTTGGTGAAATTGGTTCAATCGATTTCACTGATTCACTTGGAGATTTGATTGATGTGACAAGAGTCGATTTGGGCTTATCAACTGGCGATAGTTTATCAATTGGAAGAGAAGATGCTTTCTTATCTTCCATAGTTGGTAATAAATCGACAGACTTTACATCTTCAACCAAAGGTGATTTTAGTTTGTCAAGAGTTTTGTCAATTGGTTTCTCTAAATCGGATTTTGATGAAATTGGTTCAATCGATTTCACTGATTCACTTGGCGATTTGATTGGTGTGAGATTTGATTGGTGTGGCGACAGATTATCAATTGGAAGAGAAGATGCTTTCTTATCTTCCATAGTAGGAAATAAATCGACAGACTTTACATCTTCAACCGAAGGTGATTTTAGTTTGTCAAGAGTTTTGTCAAAAGGTTTCTCAAATTCGGATTTTGGTGAAATCGGTTCAATCGATTTCACTGATTCACTTGGAGATTTGATTGGTGTGACAAGAGTCGATTTGGGCTTTTCAACTGGCGACATTTTATCAATTGGAAGAGTAGATGCTTTCTTATCTTCCATAGTTGGTAATAAATCGACAGACTTTACATCTTCAACCGAAGGTGATTTCAGTTTGTCAAGAGGTTTGTCAAATGGTTTTTTTAATTTGGATTTTGGTGAAATTGGTTCTATCGATTTCACTGATTCACTTGGCGATTTGATTGGTATGACAACTGCTGATTTGGGCTTATCAACTGGCGACAGTTTGTCAATTGGAGGAGTGACTGCTTTCTTATCTTCCATAGTTGGTAATAAATCGACAGATTTTAGATCTGCATCTTTTGGTAGTTTTAGTTTTTCATGGGGCTTATCAGTTGGTTTCTCTAAAGTGGATTTTGTTAAAATTTTGTTGATTGATTTGTCTGTTTTGCTTAATTTATTTGACATTTCTGTTGTTATTGTCTGTTTCGTTTCAGTTTTTACTGTCGATATTTTCCTGTGAGACATAACCGTTTTAGTTACGATGCTTGAGCTTAAAGCTTCATTTTCCTTAAACTTAAGCGGAGGTTGCTGCTGGGTAGGAGACGGTAGTTTTTTCAGAATCAAGGGATCCGATATTCTTGACATCATAATTTCGTTGTCTAATAGTGGTAGGTCATGTAAATTAAATTCAGATGTGGTTTCTTCAATTGTTTGAGAAAGGATTTGTTTTTCGATTTTTAAATCTCGTTTGTGACGGGAATGATCTTCTAAATGACTCTTTAATATTTCATCATCTTTATTTGTTAACAAATTGCGAGGTTCGGAAAGTTCTGTGATAGGATGTTTATGTTTCGGGGGATGGGTTTCAACTAACATCGGTTTCAATTGTTCTACAGTTTCTTGGAAGTAGTTTGCTTTTACTTTACTAGTTCCAGATAAAACTTCTAGTTCCGATGGTTGTTTATGTGACTCAAAAGTTTTCAAGGCTTCTGGGCCAGACTTCTGTATTAAAATAGAGGTTGGTAAATCTTTATCTGAAACTGAAATCTCCCGATCAATAAATTGTTGTACTTGTAATTGATCAATAGAATCAGCTTTGTATGGTCTATGCTGAATAAGTGTGTTATTAGCATTGTTCTCAAGTTTTTGAAATGTTTCTATGAGTGATTTTATTGGTTTAGTTTTATCTGGGGATTTTGGTTTAATTATATCGGATAGTCTTTCTGCTTTATCGAAGAGAGGTAAAGTTTCATTATTTATCAGTTTTGTGTTTCTATCCACTTCTATAACAGGTTCAAGACCACGTAACGTAGGCTCTAGGTCGGTTTCTTCAACTACGATATATTCATCATCAGTATCTTCTTCGCATACGTATGCTTTTTTCTTTATACAAATAATTTCGCATGTCGGTTCATGAATTTGTTCCAATTCAGCCGCATGTGTACGAATTTCGACAATTTTTTGTGTATTTTCGATAGCATTAACGAGACGATCGATTTTAATTAGATGGATATCTGTAATTTCCTCTCCGATAATGGGTTCGACAGGTTCCGGTGTAATGATCTGTGATTCGAGATCTTTTATTGCTTCATCATCATTTCGAACTTCAAGTTGTATTTTTGGTTTCGATTTTACTTTGATCGGACTTTTTTGTTCGGCAATTGCAAGTTTTTCGAAATGTTCATCGGCAATACGTTTTTCTATTTTCATTATTACCTCTTGTATAGGTGGGATAGATTCTGAAGATACATTACATTCATCCATATCTACTTCTAATTTATCTTTCTCGGTAATATATTCTTTTTTGCCGTCATCGAGCTTTTTCTTTGGCGAAGTAGCCATCACAATAAGTGATTTTTGAGCCGTTTTTTCGAGCATTTTAATTTTTGCTTTCACATCGCCTGATCCTCTGCGGTTTAATAAAATATCTTCATCTGTTATTTTTGAAGCTAAATCATGTTTAATATTTGACACATCTATTGGGCTATTTGAAGCATCTTTAAATTCTACTTTATCGGTTAACGTTGCGGCTTCTGATGTATCGATTGTTGATAATGTATCGTCGAATTCAACGGGACTTGTACCTTGGGTTGTGTAATGAGTTTCTTCATCAACTAGATTGTATGTAATATTGTCGTCTTGTTGGATGGGTGACAAACCAGAATCGGTTAATTCCATTTCTTCAATTTCAATATCTAAAGCGGTATCAGTTGCAACACCCAGTTTTTGTTTTTCCTTAAGAATGTCCGATCCAGTTGACTGTTGTATTCCTGGGCTGGTGCCAGTTTCAGTAAATGTCCCCCTTGTCAACGAAATTCCCGTGTCACTAATGTGATGTGATATACTATGTTCGGTGCCAGGCGATTGGTCACTGCTTGAATCGAAACTGCTTCCATATAAATGAATACTTTTTTTGTTTGAAAATGCTACGGAATCGTCTCGTTTTCGAATGAGTTCAGATTGACTGTCATCACTTGAATCACTTTTTGAGGTAGTTGTCCTTACCACAGTTTTGTCTTTGCCACTAGTAGTAGTTGTTAGTGAAATGCGAGACTGAGAACGAATTGATATTTCTACATCACGGCTTCCATATAAAGTTAGTCGGCTTTCCGCTATTGCGGACGTGTCATTGGTTTTCACTTCTTTCCGTCCAATCACTAGTTTTAATGATGGTGCTACACCCGTTCCTTCCGGTGAATCTGCTACATCAAAAGGTGATGTGCCTCGTGTTATTCGCGACGCCATTGCTGTTTTTGTGCCTTTATCATCGCGAAATTTATCGGTATGGATTGTTCGAATTCGATACGTTGTCGGATCTAAATCTAAATTCATAATTTTCGTTTGTTTTGTGTCACCACGCTCTTCGGCATCCGGTTCCGATGATTGCAAACTCAATGTATCAAAGTCCTCAGATGTGGCCAAATTTTTTAAATCATATGACACTTTTTTTATTTTACTCATGTCGTGCATTTGTTCGTGTAATAAAAATAATTTATTACTGTCGATTGTGTCTCGATGACTATCGGCAATATTGTCAAATGAGTCCATTGATTGGAAATCTCGGAAATCGGATGATCGATCATCTTGAATGGATGGTATGGTTTCATCTGCGTAGTATTACAATAAAGAGGTTTTTCGGTTTGGTTTCATATTTTTTGTGTATTCGAGTAAATGTTTAAGGATTAAAAATATTTTTTCGTGAATTTATCATGAGAAAATATTTTTTACTTGTCAGATTTTAAAAATAAATCAATATCACTACTTGTTATTTGGGGGTTCTCATTATAAAATCTTAATTTCAATCACTTGTCAATAGGAACACTTGTAAAATCGCACATTTATAAATATTTTTTTCTAAAATACTAATATAAATTTGGACGGTTTTAGGACATGTTAATTGGCCTACCCATGAATGCAAGAGATCTTATTTATCCGCAGCGACAAGTGGTGAAAACGTATTAATGAAACCGGCAACACAAATAGTTTTATAAATTATTTTTCATAAACGGTTTATAATACTTGAATTATCGAGTTTCGAATTGTTTTAGAAGAAACTTAGACTAGTGAAATTGAATCAAAGAATTTGTTTTCGAAATTAAAAAATAAACAAAAAATTTTAATAATAAAATAAAAATAAAATATTGAACTAAAACATAAATTAAGTTTATGTGGTGAATGTCGTTTAGAAGAACCATTTTTGTTTCTTTTTTCTTTGGTTAAATGTTGTAATCAAATGGATATTTAATTTATTTTTGATTTATAATTAAATTAGTATAGTAATATATAAACGTAAATGGCAGCGTGCAAAAATGGTAATAATAAATATTTAGAATAATTGATAGATTATTTAGACTCATCCCCAGCCCTCACTAAATAAGATTTATATAAATTGTTCTCGTATATAATACGAGAATTACATATGCAAATTATACAACAAGGCAGATAGTACACATGTATAGTATATTATATAGATATGTTACAATTACACATCATGAATATATTATTTATCTTTTTTAATGTAGTAAATTCCATGTAAACCCGAAAATATTATAATATTTTATTTAATAATTTATTTATATAATATAATATATGTAGTCGTGGGAATATTTTATCATTCATATTATAATATAATACATACATATTCATAGGACGTTCTCGAAAAACTGAACAAAAATAACTAAAAAGCTCATGTTTTCAGTAGCTTAGTCAACTCCAGCGATGATTGTGAAATGAATTACGTGAAATGAATTATTTTGTATATAGCAAAAAAAGCTAGAATTTTTTAGCGGAGATCACGCAATCAGTTTTAAGTAGTTATTTGTATAATTTTTTTTTTCTCAATATAAAAATATTTTTATAACTAATTGTATCTAAATAATTGTATAATGTATAAAGAAAAAAAGTTGATCATAATTACAGTGATAATTTATATAGAAATCTAAATCAATTTACAAATAATATTTGAGAAACGAAAGAAATGAAAACTTAAAGTTCGTCCGCGACACACAAGGCAACAAAACAAACAGTATAATAATGTTGTACATGAATAAATTGAGAAGTACTCTACCTGTCGAAAACCCAGGTTTGTTAAAAAAGGAAAACTTATATGTACTGATACCGAAACATTTGATTGTTCCACGACTTCATATACTATACTATCATTTATACCTTATCACTTATTGTCCAAAAATAATTAAAATTTTGAAAATTATTTTTATGCATACATATAGTTTATATATTATATTCATGTTATAAAAAAATAAAATAAAATAAAATAATGAAATGACATTTACTAAACAAAGCTTTTAATTTCAATACTTATATATTTAATGCTGTTGAAAAATAATTGCGATTAAAAAAGTTTTGGAGTTAAATAAATTCTAAGTATATTTAAGTAAATTTTATTATGTAATCGATATATATATATATATATATATATATATATATATATATATATATATATATATATATATATATATATATATATATATATATATATATATATATATATATATATATATATATATATATATATATATATATATATATATATATATATATATATATATATATATATATATATATATATATATATATATATATATATATATATATATATATATATATATATATATATATATATATATATATATATATATATATATATATATATATATATATATATATATATATATATATATATATATATATATATATATATATATATATATATATATATATATATATATATATATATATATATATAAGCATAATTAAAAATAAGTTTTAATCAATTTTATCTTGAAAAGCAATATTTTTATTTTTGGTGCATATTATTGAATTTAATCAATAACCTAGCTTTTATTAATAAGACATTTTAACAACACTAAATGTTTTCAAAAGTATTTGGTTTTTGCAGCTAACTTCGGTGATTCTTCAAAATCGGTTAACTCGACAGAGTTTGCGTGTTTGTGTTTCTTAAACATTTAATCTACAAAGAGTAAATAATTATTTTCATTTGTATACCTACATATGATTTAATGTTGGGGATAAATACTTAATTTAAAATAGAATAAGATGTTCAAATCCAATTACATACTTGTTATTGTAAAATTATTCATTTCAAATTTGTAGATGACTTTTCTCTATAATTAAATTTGTTTTTTACCAATTTGAAGTTGAAACATACAGAACACATACCCCCGATAAATAATAGCACTGGCCTTACTACCGAACATATGATTTCATAAAGAAATATGGTTTCATTCGATAAAGAACGTTTCTAGAAACAATAGTCATGTCACGTGTCAAACGCTAAATATCGATGCAACATTACACTTACAGCCCATTCACTAGTTGAAAAATGTGACAAGCTGGGCACCTAGTGGGTAAACCTAATTTGAGTACGCTGAATGCAATGGTGCTAGTCCCATTTCAAAGTTAGTCCCCATTTTTGAGATATCGCTTTCGACATATTTTGGTTCTGAGTCAAAAATTTGTTAAAATATACTCATTTCCACTTTGATAACTCTTGAACCATTAGGATTTTCGTTTTGCTTTCTTCAGCAAAGTTATTGCGCAAGCCTACACAAACAACTTTGCCGAACATATCAAGACCGAAAAAACACATCCACCATATATGTGTGTGGTTAACTTATGCCAAGGTTAGGTTAGGTTAGGTTAGGTTAGAGTGGCTGCTTCCACACACTTAGACCAGCAGTGGCCCGTTGTGATACAACAGAATCCTATTTCCCCTTTACCCCTGTTGAAACCCATTCGGAGCAGTAAGTAGCGCAAAACGTCTCGCACTCCACAGTCCACGAGATCTGAATGGCTCGCTATATTGTACACGCCCAAATACCTATGCCTTATGATAGTGCCGGGCACGAGTATAAGAAGTGATCTAAAGTCTCCTCTCCTCTTCGTCCATGCATCTTCTACAAAGTCATTCATCAGACCCAGCCTTTTCGCATGTTCCCCAAAAAGGCCGGGTCTTGTCAGTATTGAAAAAGCTTCTCAGAGAAAACTCCGGCTCCTACCATGCCTTCTAGAGAAACATGTGTCCACCTGTGCAGAGATCCGTATACACAGGTAAGACTAAATACAACTGGAGGTTGACATACTTAGGCCAAACACAACGCTCATTTCAAATAAGATACAAAGAACACATAACCAAATTTAAAAAAGTACTGAAAATCATAGGTACACTAAATTCAAGAAAAATTTCAGCACAGAATCAAAAACGAGCCGAAATTAGACAGGTTAGAAGATATTGGTATATATTTTGGGCACAATTCGACTCATGACTAATGAGATATTTGTATACTGTACGTATACAAATTTCTCATGAGTCATGGAGTTAAATTACGGTCAAAATTCACACCCTAAAAATATACAAAAACAAAAACACCAATTTAGAACGACAAAATCAACACAAAAACCAATAAAATTTACGAATTATTGGGGTAGATACTCGATCCGCCAGCAAGCAAGCAATTTGTTAGCCAAAATCCTGACTACTCAATCAATTTTACAAAGGAAATTTAAATTTCTAATTATATTTTCAATACGCTTTTTGTTTTTTTGTGGGGTTGCACAGTAGAACAACACAAAATTTGTTGTTAAATTTTTGAAATTTTGCTGTAATATCGCAAAAATAAACAAAAATTTTATGAAAAATGTATTTTGAAATCTAAATTTCCTTGGTAAAGTTGATTGAATAGTCAGGATTTGGGCTAGCAAATTGCTTGCTGCTAGCGGATCGAGTATCTACCTCATTATCCATATCTTAAAAACAAAGGAGGTGCGAAAGAGCAGCGCCTAGCAACAGTATATAAACAGCTTCAAAATAGTTTATGTAATACATAGTAGTAAAAAATAAACCGAAGAAGAGATTATTCTCGAAATAAGTAAGAACGAAGTTATTAAGAATGTTCTTGCAATTAATCGATTCGATGATTGGCGCAAATATATTGAAAATATGCTGAATGCTTTTCATAATATAAACGTTCGAATGTCATTGAAAAAACATTTTTTGTATTGTCACGTGGAAAAATTCGCCGAACAATCACCAGCCGAATCCGATGAGCACGGCGAGCGTTTTCACCAAGTGACGGCAAGCCTCAAACATTGGTACATCGACAAAATGCTACATGCACTCTTGGGTGACATTTGTTGGAATTTGCAAGAGGAAGAAGATCCCGAAGACGACATGAACGCATTAGAAAATTAAAATTAAAAACGTTAAGAAAAATCACCATAAAATCATCTGAATCGATTTAATTTTCTTTTACATTGTTTCTATTGTATCTATATTTGTCGATGAGATGTTTATTCGATCGATTCCAATCGATTTCAATAAGTGGGCAAAAAATGATAAAAAGGTGTTTTCCGTCGAAATGAAAAAAAAAATAACACAAAACTGTGAATGTAGATGTGGTTTTTCGGTCTTGATGAATTCGGCAAATTTGTTTGTCTTGGCTTGTGCAACAACTTTGCTGAAGAGAGCAAAACGAAGATCCTAATGGTTCAAGAGTTATCAAAATGGGAATGAGTATATTTTGACAAATTTTTGGCTCAGAGCCAAAACATATCGAATGCGATATCTCAAAAATGGGGACTAACTTTGAAATGAGACTAGCACCATTGAATTCAGCGTACTCGAATTATGTTTAACGCCTGGGTGCTCAGCTTGTCACAAAAAAAGTTTGCGATTCAAGCACAGTGAATTTTAAAACTCAACTAAATATTAAATCAATCATTAAGATTAGTGTATGCCAAATGTAACAGTTTGTCAATTCCAATACATTTCGGATGAAACGAAATCTTCGACTGTGTCTAAATCAAAAGAAATTTAGGAGGTAAATACCCTAAACGAAATATTTATAGAACCAAACAAGGTAATCACTTTTTACATAAAAACCCAAAATAAAAAATCTACTAACATAGCTATGTTTATAATTTACAAAAAGTAGTTGTTTTAATTTAAGTTTGCATTACGGTACCGTTAAGTCGTCTTTGAATAAAATTGCAGTGCGAAATAAACATAGGACCAATCCACGCTGACTATTTTACAGTGATTTTTATAGTAATATTTTATTTCCACTAGTATCTAGTGTGATTTGTAATTTATGTAATGGATGTGATTAAATGATGATGTGTTGCCGCCCCGGTGGCAAAGTGGTCAGCATGCTTGCTCCAGCGACCGGAGGTCCCAGGTTCGATTCCCGGTGGTGACAAGGAAAAAGTTTCACGGCTGGTTAGGATCAATGAATTAATCACTCATTATCCGAAATGAAAATATGATTATGAAACCTCATTTGAGGCGGCCAAATCCCTTGATGGGATATAGTGCCAGAGAGAGAGAGAGAGAGAGAGTGATTAAAATATTACAATTACCCACCCTCAAATAAAATTAGGGAAGTTTCATTTTTTAATTTCATTATATTCGTATCAGAGATAAATATATAAAAGAGATATTTCATTCTCAGCGTAACGTACAATAAAAAATATTTTCTTTTTCTGCGAATATGAAGTTTACCGAAAAATCACAGGATTGCGTTCACGTGATTCACATTGTTAACTATTGTAATAACTGTCATTGTAGAAATGACGTAGTAGTTAACATTGAGATTGTCTCAAGTGTCATAACAAATGAAAACAATAAAAAGTTGATCTCTTTATTTTTTCAATTAAAGAGTAACATAATATTATGGAGCTTCAAAATAATCACCGTATCCATAAAACACATTTTTTTTTTAAATAAACATATTAAAAATTGAATTTTGTTCTTTAAATTATTTTTCAAAACTACATTATAATGTTTGTTGATAGGACGATCATGATACATACATCATTAAAAATGACATTTGTAGAGGCAGTATCGAGTAAGGTTCAGAATGACATTTGTAACAATGTAGAGTTCGAGAACGAAAAACGCACGTGGCATTGTTACAATGTAGTTTCATGAACGATTTTGAGCTGTCATTGTTAACAATATTGTTACAATGTAACTCTCGTGAACGTACTCCAGATACAACGATGACATTGGAATTATTAGAAATAAATGTTGTTTTAATTTTTTTGTTCAAATGAAAAACTCATACAGAAAATACACATACAGTTCCACTATCTTTCCCCTTTATTGCGTTTGTAATGAGGAACAGGCTGCCATTTGTAGTTAAATTAATTCTATTATACATATAACATTTGTTTTGTGGAAATATGAAATAAAAACTGTATTTTATATGTATATATGTACCATTTTCACGTCGAACTTTGTTTGTATAGAATTTATATATGTATGTTTTAGGTGGGCAAGTAGAAATTCAGCTCTGAAATTTGTTGCATTAAATATACTTGGACGCATTCAAATCGCCCGCCATTTTGGAGATATGAAGCTTAGTCACTGCTGCATTTATGACATAAGTCTTAGTAATTTACAATTCTGACATTGCATTCTATTCTGTTTTCAAATGAAAAAAATGCTGCTCAAGCTATCGAATTGTTAATTCGACTTGAACAGTAAAGAAGTGGCTTGCAAGATTTGATGAGGCCAATTTTCGAGGACGATCCACGTTCAGGCGCAGTTAAACAATATGAAGATGAAGAACTTAAAGTTTTACTGGATGAATATCCGTGCCAAAATCAAAAGGAGCTTGCAGAATAGTTAGGAGCTAGTCATCAAGCAATATTACTTCGATTGTACCTATGCAATGGGAAAAATACAGAAGAAAGGAAAATGGGTTTCTCAGAAACTGACCGAAGAAAACAAAAACCGAAGAGTTGACATCTGTATGAATTTGCTTTCTCGGTACAAAAGCAAGAGTTTTTTGCACAAAATCATAACGAGTGATGAAAAGTGGGTTTTGTACGATAATCCTAAACGCACAAAATCGTGGGTTGATTCGTGTTACTTTGTGTCTGGTGGGATTGGAAAGGAGTCATTTTCTACCAGCTTCTGGAACCTGGTCAAACTGCTATATGTGAACGATGGGCCTGACAATTGATCAAATTAATATGGAAGATAGCAGGTGATATTGCTGAATGACAACGCTCGTCCACATACAACAAAATCAACCCAGGAAATCATCTTTTCCTTAGGCTGGGAAGCTGTACTACATAAGGCGTATTCTCTAGACTCTCTCTCTGAGATCGATGTCATCATATTTGAAAGACCAGCGGTTCACGAAAGTTGAAGATGAATAAAAATGACTCGATGACTATTTTGCTTCGAAATAAATGGTAAAAGATCATTCACGATCATTCACGGCACAAAATTCATTTCGTAATGGCGAATATTTCGATAATTATAATTTTTGAAAAAATTATATTATCAATAAAGTTGAATTTGACCAAAGACGCAGAGTTTGCAATTTAATTAAATTTTTGTTACATTCTTCATAAGGTGTGTATATGTAGGAGCAGGTGATATAGAGCGAGGAGGAGGACATACATTTCGATCGTGGGAAACGAAATTATGAAAGGAAATAAAACCAAAAGACGAGGGAAGGCTGACGAGAAAACTAAAATGAAATTGTTTTTGTCTTATACATTGAAATAAGCAAAACATGCACAAATATTTTAATTTTAGATTTTTTAATTTATTTTACCGACCAAATGGCACAGTGTTTAAAGTTTTGGCGTGTGGGTCGGGAGGCACCGGGTTCGAATCCCGATAGGGGCAGGATGTAAAGTGAAATTTCATCCACAGATTACGATCTGTGGTGAAATGTAACACATCTATGACCCCCTGTCGGTGTGCAAAACCCATGGGCCGACCCATCTTCCATGGCAGTATAGACTGGCATGGAGCTTGCAATGTGCAGATGGTCTTAAATCGGTCATATAGCCGTACGTCCTCGAGTTGGCTGAGAGGCGTAAAGTTACGACGTAAAAAGCATAGCCGCGGAAGAGCAGGGTGAGCCTTGAGCCCCAAAACACAACGCAAAAATGATTTATTTTAACACGTTTCCTGCTGTGTGGGACTTTCCGTTCAAGCCATTTGGTATTTGTTAAACAAAATCCTAAAAATAAATTTAATCGTTTGATGTATGATGCATTTTAAACTGTACACTCTTCCTTGATAAGTATAAGTTTTGCGCTATTTTAATCATTGTAAGGCATACGAAAACCAACAATACAACTGTAAAGCGTGGGGTGTATACGCCCCGATGACAGCAAGAGAGAATAACCCGTAATTTTGTCGGTGGGTTGTTGATTATTTGGCCTGGGGCAACTGGAGATTATGAGAACCCCCATATATTCATAATCTCAACGAAAATGAATGCGACCAACTATGTGGAATTGGTGGATGATTTAATTACATACTTTATTATACTATGATAGTATAATAAAGAATATGTACCTACTGCAGCGTGAACCATCTATTGATCTGTTTTTAAATCATAGGCTATGCCCACACTTATTAGAACGATTTGCTTGTAATTTTGACAGCTCGTCAGTCTGATATTAAGTGGGTCGAAGCAATCATGTTTCCGCTTGAGGGGCGTTTCGAAATATTGAAAAATTATTTTCAAAGTCAGTGTTGTGTAGCCGAAACCGTGCAAATTTTGAAAAGAAATATGGTTCGTGAATGAGCGCCGAGCGGAACCACTGTAGTGAAATTGATGAGCCTTTGTTTGTGAGAAAGGCGTGCTATTGGATGACAGAAATGGTCCTGAGAATTTTTCGGCTGTGGAATATAGTGTAGGGCGCAGAATCCATCGACCTCAACTTAACGCCGATCGCGGCAACTGGCTATTAGTCGCACCAGCCTGAAGAGAATACTGCACGGAGAACTCAGCAGTTCTCTACGTGGGCCATATACCAGCTTCATAATGACTTCGATTTTGGCCGAAAAATCATGTTTCAGAAGAAACGCATTTCCATATCGCAGGCTACGTAAACAAGCAGAACTGCCGAATTTGGGGTTCGGAACAACCACACGTAATCGTAGAGAAGCCAATGCATCCACTAAGAGTGACTGTTTGGTTTGGATTTTGAAATGGTGGCATAATTGGCGCATTTTTCTTAAGCGAAAGCGTTTTGGAGATGTCAATTGGCCTGTGCTGAGCCGTGATTTGATGCCGTTGGACTTTTACCTGCGAAATAGTCACCGAAATCATTGAAAAAGTTCTTAGAAACTTGACTCACAGGGTGAGTTACTGTAAGGGCAGCAGAGATAGATTCATGAACGAAATTGTTTTTTCATTCTTAAATCGGAGTCTCCAACCTACACAATAAAAAAAAACTTTCCACAAAATGATAATGTATACTTATTTTATAAAGTTTTTTAAAACCAATTTGTAAATGGTCTACCCTATATTTATTCTCTAGTTCCACTAAGGTCGAGGCACATAGTTCTCGTTTCGTTTCGACCTTTAAGTTGAATATGACAAAATGTATGGTAAACAGAAAACATTATCACATTGTTCAGTTGAAACCGAAAGAGTTGATTAAATTTAAAAAAAAACTTAAACAATAACCTCAAATTATTCATTTTGACATTTATGGTTATCGTTTTTTTGTCAGTGTGTACAATACAATACAATTTTTTAAATCATCACTCAATATTAAATTAGTTGATGTGATATTATAAATAATTGATTGAACTCAAGCAATATTGTGAGAACTAAAAAAATCGATCTGTCAAATAACACAAAAAAAACGAAACGAAAGCTATGACCGTAACAATTTAAAAAAACTTATTGAAAACGAAACGAATCGGAACGACACGAAAACTATGTGCCTCGACGTTTAGACATTCATTATTTAGAATTATTGTTAAATTTAATCATTTTGTAAATCTGTTTTGTATTAGAAGCGGATAATTAATGTTAAAACTTTTTACATATATCTCTATCATTTTTCTGCACAGTTCTTCAATACTCGTAAGTGTTTGGGTAAACTTTAGCTTAATATTTTGTATCGAGTGTTTGTTTTAACTTGACAAATCAAAATAATTTTAAAAACTACTTGAACTACGAACAATATGATTAAGAGCCAAGCCTTTTTTTGTTGTCACCTATGCGATTTAAAAAACAAGGGGGGCTTAAGGCTCACCCTGCTTTTCCGCGGTTATGCTTTTTACGTCCGTACTTACGCACCTACAATTTAATATCATCTGCACATTGCAAGTTCCATCCCAGCCTATACTGGCATGGAAAATGGGTCAGCCCATGGGTTTTACATATCGACAGGGGGTCATAGATTTGTTACATTTCACCACAGATCGTAGTTTAATGATGAAATTTCACTTTGCATGCTGCCTCTATCGGGATTCGAACCCGGTACCTCCCTATCTAAACGCCAAAGCTTTAACCACTGTGCCGACCAAATGGATAAGGGCAAAGTTGATATATAGAAAGTAAATGATGAGTAAATATATAACGAAAATAATAAAGACACAGACGGTTAAAAAGTTAAGTTAACTGTTTTTTAAATAGGAACCAATCTAGGTATACTTTTTATGGTAGATTATGATTATTTACCATACCCGTACCTTTAGTTCAATCTTCGAAGCTTTGATAACTGCACCACTTGTTCGGCTAGTATACCATACACAATGGTACAATCCAATTAAAAATATTGCTTTTTTTAGGTTATAAACTAGAATAACTCCAATTTTTAAATTTGTATAATTTTTTAAGCCAAAACTTTAAATACTAAAAATGTTTGCTAATGGTATATATTTTTGATAATTTAATTTTCGAATTAAAATTATGATTAACTAGTAAATTTAAAGTTATTTAATTGTTAAACATTCCTAGAGTCTTTAAACCACTTAAATCTAACGTAAGTATTTTAATACAATAGTATTTTATATAGCACCAAGTAACAAATTTTGGAAATTTAGAATAATTAAATAAATTCGTATTTTGAATAGAACTTTTCCAATTTTTAAATTAATCATGATTTTATCACGATTGTACATTTTTTGATAAAAATACTACATGCAAATTTTATTAACTATAATACAAAAAAGGTTCGGGATTTTCTAGAAATGTGATATTTATATTTTTAAAACACGTGGTAATAAACCTTACAAATGCTAATTATTTACAGGGTGTTCCGATTTTAATGGATAGAAGCGGACTCGGTTTCAAAACACCGTGAAAACTAATAAAAAATATTGTTTTTTTTATTAACTATTTGAACTAAATGAAGATACCTTCAGTTCGCATTGTAACACCAACAAATACTTTTTTTTGTCCTAACATTAAAGTTAATTGTTCTAAATCTAAAGCTGGGGTACACGTCGAAATTGATTTTACTACAACTGTTGCTTGTATTGGAAAGCAACTTATTATCATTAAAATTTATTGATGGCTGTATACAACAATATAGCTGCGTTTTTTTGAAAACAATCGAGTAGAGTTCGCGATAGCTATTTTCAAATTTTTTCCAATTTTAAAATAAAAATTTAATTTTTTTTTAATTAAATAATTTAGATTTAATAAAAATCTATGTATGACCAAAAAATCCATCATAGAAGTTGTATGGTTTTCTTGTAATATCGTTGTTCTGTATAGTTCTGAACTACTCCGTTATTATACAGAACTATATACCGAACGACGATATTACAAGAAAACCATACAACTTTTTTAAGGATTTTTTTGGTTAAACATAGATTTCTATTAAATCTAAATTATTTAATTAAAAAAAAATTAAATTTTTAATTTTAAATTGGACAAATTTGAAAATAGCTATCGCGAACTCTACTCTATTGTTTTAAAAAAAAACGCAGCTTATGTGCTTATTATACCGCAATATAATAATTTCCAAGTACTACGGTATTATAATACAGAGTGTTACATTTGTTTAAAAAGAAGTTGATGAATGATAATGAAGTTTGTGAATCATTTCTATAAATTCGGTGGTCTATATATAGATATATATAATCATAAATTAGGCTCTGTTTAAAGCAGAAACTGTTGCATTTTAGAAGCAAATTTTTCACAAAATAAAATGTTTTCGTGAGTAAAGATCTTTCCACGTTTAACGTCAGTAGATCATGCTTATTAAAAAACAAAATGTGTTTAATGAAAATTACAAGTTAATGTTCAGCAAAATCGTTAGTCCAATTAGGTAGACTTACGAGATCACATAGTATACATATATTGATTCTACATTTGAAAAATTCTAATATAGTCTAGATACTTGTACGTTTAGCATAATAATAAATTTTAATGTACCTCCACATTTACCGATAAATTAAATTCCGAACACCCTGTGTAATATAGCCGCGAGCAAAATAAGTGCACATTTGATATCATAGACACATTTTTGTTACATACAGGCAAAAGCTCTTGATTAGACGGAAGGAAATATATTTCTTAGTTAGAATTTAAATGACAAATGTTGAAGTCGATTTAGATAAAATCAACTCTACCAAACTCTACAAAATACGAGTACTTCTTGAAACGTCCTGATTTCGAAACCTTTAAATTTGGGTTAGTTTAAATTGCGCACAATTTTTGCTCGTGGATATATTGATATGTCCGCTTGTCGGTCCTTTTTCAGAAATAATGTATCATGCACATATAATTTTTGGTCACATGTACATTCAAAATTATTAATTTAATTTATTAAGGGGATAGGGCTTTTTCGCAAAATTAATTATTTTGCAAGTTATTGGTGTTTCGTTTTCTTGCTACACAATTGGATTAAAATGAGAACAAAAATGTTCCTCATTGGGTGCATCCAGCCCACGTAGGGGCTCCTAGTTTGTTCTATTTTTATTTGTATTTATCTTCAAAGTATAAAGTTTATTAAATTAAGGATTGTAATATTTTCTTAATTATTAAAATCAATTATATTAGACATAAACCCAAAATAACATGAAGATATTGCATTCAGCCCATGTAGAGACATCTCAGATGTAGACCTCCACGGGCTTTATGGTCTTTATAAAATAAGACGATCAGCAAATCCCGAAAAATTTATTTTTAGTATTGTCAATTATTTTTTAAGAAATAGGACCGACGAAGCAGTCCTACAAACCTATTTTAATATGTTATTATATTAAATATTTATTCCCGTTATAAATAATAAAATAATAATAATTAATTAAAAATGTATAAAGAAATTTTTTTATAAACATTAAAAAAAGAAATAACATAACTATAAAATAACGAATTGTAGGTACAAATTTTTCATAATCCACACACACACATACACACATATTCTCTTGCGATTTGAATATATTAGCGTTACAGTTTCCATCAGGGTGTTTCTTTTGTGTAAAAATGTATAGAGCCATTTGCTCGGAAATAAGTCAGAATATTTTAAATAGTATAATAAATAAATGAAATATTTGAGGTTTTGCTGTAGAATTTCACATTAAAAAAACTCCTCAAATAAAGTGAGAAATTACTAGAAATTTAGTTTAGTTATTAATTTTTTGCACAATCTTTAGAAACACCCTGTTTATACAGGTATCCATAATTTAAAGGAGAAGTGGCAGATATTTTTTATTTCCACAGTTCGGCTCTATTACGACAACGACAGAAAACAAAATAAAATACGTATTTTGATTATGCCATCGAATCATTTTTTTATGATTAATTTAAATTTCTTTGAATATATTGTATTAAGTATTTCTTGCTAGCTTTCTCAATCTACACAACTTCCTTTGTTGAAATGCTTCATTTGGTTTAAAAAACGCATTTTATTAGATTTTCTGACGTGTTATCACCTCCAAAGGCGACCTGTAATAGAAACTGTAGACTTCTAAGTTAGGAGCTATGTTTTTGGTCACTTTGTACCACTTCCCGAAGTGCAATCCTTTAAATTAAGACTACCTAGTACAATTATATATTTGTACTGTTAAATTAAATTATAATTAACAAAATAAAATTCTCTTTGTTGTGTGTTGTTTGTGTGTGAATAGTTTTCATTTCATTTCACATATACACTCAAAAAATTATCCCGTTACATTTATTTAATTAAATATTGTTTTGCTTGTAATTAATTACAAATTATTTAAATATTTTTTTTTGTAAAATTGATCAACTTTTTTTTTTTGTAAAAAAATCCTATATCTATGTCGATAATTATTTAGTTGTTAATAAATTGCCAAATAGTTTTATTAATAATTAAAAAAATAAATAAATAATTAAATAATAATTTAAAATTATAAAATTTTACATTTGCTTTCGTAAATTTCTTTTTCTTCAAACTCAGTTTTTTATTTCACTTACCAGATTATCTTATTTGTATTTTTAAACTTTCAATATTTTTTTTAAAGAATTAAATTCAAAAACTCAAACAAAACTTGGTATAAAACTCAAAAAATAAATTATTCAATTAATTTGTTATTTCTTTTTAGTAATATTAAACAAAAAATCTAAACAAATTACAATTTGAAATATTTGTAATAATTTGAAAAAAATTTGTTAGAAAATCTTTAAATTACTATTTTATTAATATTCTGTTATTTTATTATTATTAATTTTATTATATATTAAAAATATATACACAAAGAACACACAATGCACAATGCCTTTTTAGATTCAATCCACAAACAAGAATAAAAATAATATAATATTTTTTGAATGAAATGAAATAATAAATATAAATAAATATGAAAACACAAAACTAACAAGAAAAATTGTAATGAATTATGAGTAAACTTTGTAAGTATTATTTTGCTGTTTTATGTTTTATCTAGGTTTTTAGTCAACATCGGGCGACGGTACCCCGTACCTACGAGTACATACATACATTATACAGCTTACTGGTTATCGATGGTAAATTCATGGGACACAATGAAAAATATTTTCATAATGGGATTATATTGAGTGTACAGAGAAGCCCTATACATAAAATTTCTATTAAGGTCAGGGAAAACTATAATATTCTTGACAAAATATTATCTAATGTATAGTTTTTATTTTGATTTAGTGACAGCACACATATCACAAAAACATCTTTTGTAGGTTCTCAATGTCATTAATTATTGAACACAAAGAAACTTTTAACGCTATTTCCAAATCTGGTGTCTATAGGATCAATTGCAATGATTGTAGTTTCTCCTATATTGGTCAGACTGGGCGCAATTTTGGAGTTAGAGCTAAGGAACATTTATCTGGTTGCAATCAATCAACTTTCCATAACCATTTAACTTCAGAAAATCATACAGCTAGCTTGAACAATTTAGACATATTACATATACAACCCAAAGGCAGACGTTTAGATACCTTAGAATCTTATGAAATTCGAAAATCAATATTTCTTAACCAAAATATCCTTAACGAACAAAGAGAAATCCGGTTCTCACCAATTACAGACCCCGCCCTTTTCTATTCTCACGTACGCAATAATATACCTTGAATTTTGTTACTCAACCTACATATGACTCATCGCCTACCTGCGCGATCCGTAGATTAATTTTTATTGCTTATTTTTTCTTCTCTCCTTCTTTTATTATATTTTGCTGTTTTCTATTATATAACAAAAATTTTTACTAATGCAAATCAGTAGATACTCCTGATGATGACCTAACAAGTCGAAATCGATCGAGTGATTTTTTAAACTTTTTGAAAGACATTCAAAATATTCTGCGGAACAAAAAACAAGTGATTAATAAAAATGTGTTTATTAAGTACAAAGAAACTTGTTAGTTTTTCATAACATATTATGATACACCTCATAAAGTAGAGTGTTTGAGATTCCTACTTCATTTTGGTATCGCATGAAGAATGCTAAAGTAGTAGAATTTATTATAGCGGGGCTTAAACTAAAATAGTTTAGAAGGTGGTCTAAGAGTGGGATTTTTATTACCACCAATTGTTATCTATCAGCGATATGTGAACATCTGATCGTTATTTTAATGATTTTTTACTAACTTCAGAAATCTCACTACAACTATTTATTGTTGAAGATCCCCAGCCACCAAAGCCATGAGTGGAGATCTGCGATGAATGTGTCTCCTGTATAAAACGGTAACCGTCTTAAATAGAAAAATAGTGCGTCGTAGTGCAAAGTTCTTGAATAACATTGCATTTGGCCAGACTCATTTTTCTCTAACGGTGTGCCTTTCACTTGCAATCGATCAACTATTGGTCAGTGTTTCAGTTTGAGAAAGATTTTGTAAAAATAATGGGGAGGTAATGTTCACCAATTCGATGTTTAAAGTAAGGAAAGTTTAATAGCACAGAAGCTTCGTTGCTCACTTCTCAACCTTGATCATGAATTTGAAATGTAGTACATGTTAATCTATATTCGCTGACAACAATTGCTGATTTTCATATATTTTCTAGCAAAGTGTTGATCGTTACAATGCCAGATGCGACCAACAGGAGATTGTGCAACCTAAGAAATTCTTATATGTAGCGAACTTGAAACAAACTACCAAATGCGTGTGTGGTGATATAAAAATACATCTTTCGAATAAATTAAAATGTTCTGCCAGCATGATTGCATATCAGGAATTGAGAGTGAGCCGAGCATTTTTGAAAAGGTCTACGACGGAAGTGTTTGGCCGCTAAATTGCACTATCGAACAATTTGTCAACTTTCGTCAACCGAAAAGAAAAACTCACACGCCATGCTTCTCCCACCATGAATTCATAGATATGTGCCACAAAAATACTCCCAAAGACCATCTCAGTTCTAACCGGTTAAAATGTATCTCCATCTGCCACCACAATACAACCGGCATCCGGAGTAAACCTAAGACATTTCGGCTTGGTTTAGCTAGTTTAGCGATTACCACATCGTAACCATCGTCGTTAGGCGTTCCTTATAAAACTAAATGATTGCCCATCACTCTCATCTGGATGTTCTTGCAGTTTGTGTGTAGATGGCCCATTCCTATGTGATCGTATTTTCTGTTTATGTTGATGGTGTTTTAACTGCGTTACTACAGATTATTTTGTGATCATTGTAACGTAGATTTCACCTTGCGTGGATTTGAACGGCTGTACGAGCGTCTACCATTCGCGTATTATGATAATTATTTTTCATGAAAACTAAAATACTAATTTCACAGACTGTGTTTCTTATTTTAATTTCGACAACTATGTAATAATCAGAAACTAATGCTCCTTCAGAAACGCTGTAATAAACTTCATCGTTTGTACCGTGTACATGGAGACCAGAGTTCCACTTTACTACAAATCTGAAAATTTTTGGATGTTCATCAACAAAAAAAAGTTGAAAAGTAGTTATATTTCCGTCGAACATGTTTTGTAATAGTTCCTTACATTTTTGAGTCCCCCATCTCTAATCTGCAATTCTTGTGTTAAATACTTCATGTCAATCTATCAGATATCTCTCTCTCTCTCTGGCACTATATCCCATCAAGGGATTTGGCCGCCTCAAATGAGGTTTCATAATCATATTTTCATTTCGGATAATGAGTGATTAGTTCATTGATCCTAAACCAGCCGTGAAATATTTTCATTGTCACCACCGGGAATCGAACCCGGGACCTCCGGTCGCTGGAGCAAGCATGCTAACCACTTTGCCACCGGGGCGGCTATCAGATATCTCATAACTATATTACCACTTCTAAACTAGCTCCGGTTGGGCCAGAATTAATTTTGTTTGGGTTCAGGGCATGAGGGCATCCCACCCATCCTTATTAAAAAATTGTGTCGTGAGTCTCATTCCTCCTTTGCTGCTTATTTTTAATAAAAGTTTTTGCGTTGCTGATTTTCCGGAGTACTGGAAGATCTCACTAAGACATCCTAATCTTGAAACATGTATTAAGTGTGAGATTTTTATTTACCATGGGATGGGCTGTTTCAAAAATCGAGTCATTCGTAGTGCTGAGCATACCAAATTATCGCTTAATGTAAATAAATGTGAAACAATTTCACACTTTAACATTTACTCGCCAGTGCTTCATGAGTATACCTTATTTGTTAATACCATTGTAAGGCTGGGTTGTATTTCCGATCTTGGAGTAGTGTTTGCTTCCTTTGTGAGGCACATTAATTCAATTACATTACATTCGATTCCATACATGATGTTGGGTTCTATAAAGCGTAACTATAGGGGCTTTCATGATTCTCTTAGGTCAGCTCTTCGCTGTTTACCATCAGGGGCCCTACTTTGGAGATCGATTCGAATTGCTTTTCGATTCGATTGATCAAATCAATTCGAACATCATTTGGTATTTGGGAATTCGATCGAAAATAACAACTTACCCTGTCAAATAAAGACGTTTAATTGCAATTATATTTTTTGTTTGGTGTTTGTCAGCATACTTTTTCTAAACCGGAGCATCGAATTGGTGGCGTATGATAGTTTAATCGTGTTCCAATTTCATCACAGAGTCGCTTATTTGATACTCGTGCATCTGTAGTTAGGTTGTAGTCTTTCGCGAAGTCTGAATATTCTTCAATAAACGTGATCAAAATGTCGAATTGGTTTATGGTCGTATTTTTCGCTGCCCTAAATTTTTACAATAAATTTTAGTTAAAAATTACATTTCAATTACATTTGTATTCGCCTTCGATTTCCCAAATAGGCTCCAGGCCAATCTAAAAATTATGTCCTCCAACCATACCGCGACCGCAGCATCATTTTGGGGTTACACCATTTAGATCTTCGTTGTAAACTGGTCTTTGTATTATATGTCCGCTGTAGTTTACTACGTTAATGTGCTTATTATGTGACATTGATGTGTCTAATTAATCCATTTAATTTTCCTACAGTATTAGTTAAAACGAAATTTGTAATTATTTGTATTTGCATCTGTTAATTTTATTTTAGGTACTTTTTACTTGATTTATTACCGATAGCATGTGCAGGTAATAGGGCGATTAACCGTTAAGGGAACGTCGTGTTATGAAAATCAGCAGCAACGAAAATAAATTTCTATTGACACCAAGGAGTATTCCTATCCAAAAAGTTACAAAGCTCCCCATGGAGTAACTGAACAGTGAACCTTGGCGATTCAATTCAAATATTGTTCACGAAAGTTGGGAACAATAAATATCAAAATTGAATAAATCATGAAATTAAATATATCCATGGAAAAATGTTCCAACCACTAGCCAGCGTACGTCGCAGAGAATGGTCTGATAATGAAACGATGAATGGTATCATTTTGAATGAAATGATAACATTTTTTATAACACTGTACATACATAGTTTCAAGTTCCAAACGAGTACATTTACTAAATGCTTGTAAATGTACGCTCGGACTAACACCACATTTTAAATGGGCCCGTGTTAAGCGAGGATTTTAAATCGTGATGTATAACAAAATATTCAAATAAAACCACAACTACAGGGCATTATTGACTAGAAGCGTATAAGTTTTTGGTGGTGGAAGCCCTTCCTAGTAATAAAACTTTTAGTATTTTGATTGCTAGTTATGTCATTTTCAATAAATATGGAAAAACTTGGAGCTTTACTAATATCAAAAATGCAATTACTGGTGTTGTATTTAGTTGGAAGTATATGGCTCCGCACTGTGATTTTATGTTACTGGAATAATTTTCATTACTGACCAAGGAATAATTACACACCGAACGCAAAATTACAGAATAGTTTCTATATTTACATCCCCCCAGCAACGTGTATATGTACAGTACTTATTGTGTATTTTGGGAGTACGTTCTACCGAACTAAACTTTTCGTGTACAAACAAAATAATACTTAACTGATTTAAATGATATATAGTAGTAATATTTAAAAAAAACATGATTTTAATAGCCATTCCCAAGCTTAAATTACTGAAAAAAATATTTCTACTAAATAAACTAATTTAATATTAGCAACATTTGATTAAGTATTTATAAAATTTTCGAAATTAATTAGAAATACAGTCTATCTCTTTTTCTCTCTCTAAACATATCAAAAATATTATAAAGGAAAATTGAAAATACAAATATTTTGTTTTAAACCAACTAGCTATGTTTCATATTTGTTTCTAAGGCAAACGTAAGGTGGTCGTAATTCTTTAAAAAAGAAAACTTATAACATCATTTAAATGCCTTATACTAAGTTTATATTTAATTTGATTCATTTTCTTTTTTAAGACGAAATGAGAAATAATGATAGAAAAAATCAATCAAACGAAAAGTAATCATTAAAAAAAAAGACATTAATAAAATGAATAAATAATTAAATAATATTTTATTAAATTTTTAATTGAAAATGGTTTTTAGTTTTAAATGGAAACTATTTATTAAGTATATTGATAAATAATTTTTGGAAACTGGATTTATATAATATATAAGTATTAATTAGTTTTAATTCTTTTTTATAAAATATCGAATATATTAATTGTTTGTGGGGATATTTTGAATGAGAAATTTATTTCAAATGGAAATTGAATCGCTTACCTGGATGAGCGAAATCATGATGATGAAGTTGAAGATCTGTTGGTTTCATTTGTTTAAAATCAATTTGATCCGTTGGACTTGACGGTGGTGTTTGTGGACCTTCCTCTATTTCTTTATCACCTATACAAGTTAGATATTTAGTTATCAGTAACGTTATTATATTGATTTTGCGTGATTATATGCATACTTACTTCTTTTTTGTGTTCTAGGCGTGTCAAATGATTTTAAGGTTTCACTAAATTGTTTGGTGTTATCGGGAACCAACTCAATTGTTTGTTCTACTTTTTTAGTTTCAGAGCTAAATAAGCCACCGAATTTAGTTGGAATTATTTCGACTGTTTTTTCAAATTTGTCAAATAATTTTTCGACCTTTTCATCAACATTTTCTGAAACCTTGTCAAAGTCATTTTTTTGCTTGTCTAAAAATTGGCATTTTTTATCATCAAGCTTGGTTAAGGTTGCATCAATTTGATCTGTTGTGTTGTCTTTAAAACTAACAAAATTATCGTCAAATTTATCTTTTTGTTCAGTAAGTTTATCAACCAGTTTTTGTTTTTGATCAAATATGGTGTCACTTATTTGTGATTTGGATTTAGCAATGTCATCTGAAATTGATTGTTTATTGTCATCCACTTTAGACAACGTTTCAGTCTTTCTCCCAACTTGTAAAATATTTTCCTCAATTTTTTCAAATATTTTCTCGGTTGTGTCAACGGTTTTATCGGCTACTTTCTCCGTTTTTGTTTTAAATCCACCAAAGAAATCGCCAAATTTGTCAGTAATTGTGTTTTTCGAATCAATGATTTCTTCGGTTACTTTATCTTTTCCTTTTTTGACTGTGTCACCTTTCTGTTCTGCTTTAATTGTAAATTCATCAAGTTTGTCAAAAACACTATCTTTGGCAGCGACGGTATTGTCAACAACATAGTCTTTTAAGTGAGTTGTATCCTCTACAATTTTATCTTTTTTGCTATCGACGATAATTGCTGCGTCATCCATTTTTTCCACTAGTTCATCTTTTGCTTCACCCGCAGCAACGGTTTTATTAAAAATATCGTCTTTTAAGTGAGTTGCGCTCTCTTCTAACTTATTTCTTTTCTTTTCCATGCTCACAGCTATTTCATGCATATTTTCTTCTAGTCCACCTTTGGAAACGATCATTTTATCGGTAAATTTATCCTTTTCGTTGGTAATCGTGTTAATATTCCGCCCGGCCATAGTTTCAAATTTGTCAAGTTTATCGACTATGTTATCTTTAGCGTGGGATGCACCCTCCTCTATTTTCTCTTTTTGTTTTCCTACGATGACTGCTGTTTCTTGTATTTTTACAGCTGCGTGATCTTTGGTGTCAAAAACTTTATCGGCCAATTTTTCTTTTTCTTTCGAAACTTTGTCAACTTTCTGCTGTGCGTGAGTTGCAAAGTGATCGAATTTGCCAATTAAAGTGTTCTTAGCATCAATGGTTTTCTCAACAATATTTTCTTTTAATTGGCTTGCATCCTCTGCAAATTTATCTTTTTTCTTTTCTACATTAATTGCTGTATCTTGCATTTTATCGGCCACTGCGTCTTTGGCATCAGAAATTTTCTCGACTAGTCTATCTTCGGTTTCTGTTATTTTAGCGCTGGCATCTGTAATTTTCTCCGTCGCTTTAGATTTGGTATCAGCGACTGTGTTATCGAATTTGTTCCTAGCTTTTTCGGTAAATTCATCTGTTTTAGAGTCTACTTTGTCAGCTATTTTTTGTTTAGAATCTTCTATGGTGTGAATAATGTCACGTTTTTTATCACCAGCTTTAGTTGCAACTTGATCAAGTTTATTTGTGATTTTATTTTGTGCATCAATACCTTTGTTAAAAATCACATCTTTAGTTTCGACAATCTTGTTTGATGCTTCGTCTAACTTGTCTTCTATTTTATCCTTTGTACTGATTGCTTTTTCGGTGAGTTTAACTTTCTCTTCTTGGGCGTTAGTTACAGTGGCATCAATTTTTTCACAAATATGGTTTTTACTATCAACTACCTTTTCTACAGCCGCACCGGTAGTCTCAGTGGTCTTTTCCATAACCGTGCTCTTTGCTTTGTCGAAAAATGTATCTTTTTGCTCGAGCACCGCAGCTCCTGTATCATCAACTTTATTTATGATTTGGTCTTTAGCACCAATTGCTCTATCAATAATTTCATCTTTCTTATCGACCACTTCAGTTTTAACTTTGTCAAGTTTCTGTCCTACTTGACTGGTAACATCGAATGTTTTTTTAGCTAATTGATCTTTTTTATCGTCAGCCTTGGATATGGTTTGATCAATTTTCTCTTTTGTTTCATCTTTAACACTTATTGTTTTATCAATGAATTGTGCGGTTTTATCAGTAATTTCAGATTTAGAATCGCCAATTTTTTGTTCAAGTTGGTATTTAATATCAATTGCTTGACCAACTAAATTTTCTTTGGCTAGCAAAGCATTTATTTTGGATTCGTCTATTTTCTTTGCTGCAGTAATTTCAGTATCAATTATTGAATCCACTGCCAAATCAGTGATTTTATCAGACTTTTCGTCAAGTTTAGCAGCTAATTCATCAATTTGTTTAATTTCTTGATCTTTTGCAGCAACGACTTTTTCTATCAATTCATCTTTCTTCTTAACGGTTTGATTTTTATTTTCGTCAATTTTTTGTGAAATTATCTGACTTTTTTCATTAATTTTGGCTGCTGTTTCGTTAAGTTTCTTGGCCTCCTCCAATTTAAAATCTTTTGAACTATCAACAAGTTTAACTATTTTTTCATCAACTTTGGTTTTCTTGTCATCTATTTGTTCTTTAGTTTGATCTTTTTTATCCAAAATTTTGTCAGAAAAGCCACTAATAGTACTGCTTATTTTACTAAATACTGAGCTGCTTTTCTGTTCCACCTTATCCGGAATCGATTTAATTTTATCTGATATTATGTCTGCTTTCGTTGTATCGTCTTTTTGTTTAACTAGATGTATTTCTTTATCTTCTTTCAATTGTTTATCGATTTTGGTTGGTACCAATTCTATTGTTTTTTCAAATGTATCTTTAAAGCTGCCGACCTTTTCGGGAAGTTCTTTATCCACTTTGCCATCAAATATTTCAACTGTGCGTTGAATCTTCGCGTCGATCTTTTGTACTAAATTCTCATCGGATTTTCCACCTCGTTCGATAATTGTTGCGTCAATAGTTTTTATAAAACTTTCATCAAATGATTTCTGTACCTTTGTTCCAACTAGACCGATTTCTTCGTCAACCTTTTTAACTATCTTGTCATGTAACTTTTCTACAGTTTTATCAATCGTGTCAAATTTTTCATCAACTTTTATCAGTTTTTCCTCGATTTTCTCGATGAGTTTTTGGTCAGCCTTTTCAGTAGTTTTTTCAGCCTGCTCTCCAACAGTTTCCTTTATCTTTTTCGCTTCTAGTTCAAAGTGGCCTACCTTTTCCGTCGTCTCTGCGATTTTATCATCAATTTTCCGGATTGTTTTTTCTTCGGACTTTTCCGTGACTTTTTCGAATTTTTCAATTTTTTCAGTCATTTTTGTTATTCGTTCGGAAATTTTTTCAACGTTTTCATCATCTTTCAACTGTTTCTCTTCTTTCGACTTAAGTTCACCAATTTTCGCTTGCGCGTCGTGAATAACTTCATCCACTAATTTCGCTGAACTTTCAATTTTATCCTTTTGCGTTTGTAATTTTTCTTGTAGCCGTGGATCAACAGCTACTAGCGCCTCTTTTAAGTATTTGTCAGTTTTTATTACCCCTTTTGGTGCGCTGTCCTCAATTTGATTAGGATCCAAAACTTTAGTTATTATAGTTGTCGTGGTAGTAGTTGTGGTAGCTTTAATCGGTTCGTTTGGTTGAAGTATAATTTTTTCTTTAGTAATTTCTTCGATGGTTTCTCCGGGTAAAAATTCTTTCTCTTTAAGATCAGTTTCAATTTTTGATTCGACGTTTTCCACAACATGGTCGTATTTAAGATCAAAATCATCTTCTAGCCCCTTAATCGAAATTTTGAATTTATCTTTGAGCTCTTTATCAAACTCATCTTTGGTAATATCTGGAATTTCTTTGGTAGTCACTTTTAGTTTTTTTACTGGTTCAGGTAGTTGACTTGATTTTATAATATTATCTACAGGTTTTTGTAACATTATCTCTTCTTCATGTATTGCTTTCTTATCCTCGATTAAACTTTGCCGTTTTATTGATGTAATTTCCTCTACGATTTCTCGTTTCTGCGTAGAGGCGGGTATTTGTCTTTCAACGGACAGTCGTTTTTCTATTTGTTGTCTACGTTCAGCTACAGTTTTCTTTATTGTCACGTCCTCTTCGGATTCTGAGTCTTCAACAATTTTTTCTTCGGCAGAATATTTTGTTTCGTCATGATCACGATGCAATCCTTTCCGCCTGTCTTCTTGTATCATAAGCTCTTCAACTGACTCCGAATCTTTCATGATATCTTGTTCATCGTATGGGACGTCCAAACTGGCATTTCGTCGTACACTAGTCTCAATATAGTTAGATATTTTCATGCAGCGGGCTATAATGTCATCCCGTTTAATTGCGCGTAGGCCATTTTCTAATATATTTCTATCGTTTTGTTTACGCGTTTGGAATTTTCGAAGCATTGCTTGTGCTTGTTGTGCTGTGGATGTTGGGTGTTGAGCTATTATTGTATTAATTTCTTCTTCGTTTATACCAATTTGTGGCGCTAGATTGATCCAATCGCCGCCAAGTAAATTAGAAATATCCACTATTCGTAAATCAGCTAGATAATTGTTTTTATCTGATATTTTTCTATACATATCACTTGTATCCAGACGAGTAATCAGGTTTTGCGTTTCACCGTCATGTATCGTTATAAAATCGGGTAATATTTTATCAGGTAAGACTATATTTAATATGCACATTGGTTGTTGTGGTGGTTCACCCTTTGCCACTTTAGGCTCTCGCATAAATAAGGCTCTACCAATTGTGTCAGCATGCTGATCTTTCACCCGAACGCAAAATGGTAGTCGATTTTCTTTGAATGCTTTAAACGGCAGTTGTAACTGTTCGCCCGATTTTGTAATTGGAATTAAATTGCCAGCCATTTCAATGTACTGCGATTTTCCTTCTAGCACCTCAACATCCCGACTCTTTGCTACTTCCGTGAAATGTTCTTGTTGCTCCAGTGTTTTATCCTCTTTATCGTCCGTCATACAGAATACCCTAAGACGTGCTTCTAACGGATCAATTCGTTTCGCAAATACTACGAACTTTGCCATAAATGGTACGTGTATCGCTTCTCGATATAATTCGGTTGCCATTTTTGTAGCTTCCGATATATTACGACAATCCATAAGCCAAAAACGGGCCGAAACCGTTGTGGTAAATGATACACAATCGTTAACAAATGTTAAAGGCGTTGATCCGGTTACATCCTCCCATTGTGCTCTAGTAGTTCCACCTTTACGTTTTAAATAGCAGATAAATTTTAATATATTAACAGAATATATTTGAAATTGTTGATTATTTTATAATATTATTATATTTATTTAAAATATAATTTGGTTTTTGTGAATTTAATTTAAAATTAAATATGTAACTAAAAAGTAGTAATTGAAACAAAAAACACAATCTACTAATTCGGATCTAATTTAAATTTTCATTGAATCTATCTTATAGTAATAGTAATTAAAAATTTAAACCATATCCAAATATTTTACAAAATGCTAAGATGTGATTAATTATTTTATACTCAAACTAATATTTTGTTATCTCCTAAACTAAATAAAACTAAAATCGAAACTAAGTTTGTGTTTCATTGGAAAAATAAGAATAATTAAATTAATACAAAAACATTAAAATTTGAATAATTATGAAGCAAATAAGCTCTGTTACTGTAGCGTAGCATGGTTAATGGTTGGTTTACACTTTTAAATAATTTGGATCGGGTGATAATAGACCACGTTCTATGCAAATTTTCTATTTTATATATATATATATATATATATATATATATATATATATATATATATATATATATATATATATATATATATATATATATATATATATATATATATATATATATATATATATATATATATATATATATATATATATATATATATATATATATATATATTAATATAATAATTTTATATTAAATGTTTATAAATGAGCTCAAAATCCCATCTATTGATCTTGCATATTTGGCATATTACTCCCTTCTGAATGGGTTAGAAATTAAATCGGAACTGATAACTTTTTAAATCTTGAATTAGAATTTTAGGTTAGGCAAATTATTTTACCGTGTTCACCGCACATTATTTTAGCTACCGAAAGAAATCATTACAAAAGCGATTAGTGTAGTAAGAATAGTGTAATTATTCAAATTTATTTTTAAATAAATCAGAAAACATAAAAATTAATTTAAAGAAATCATAAAAATTTAAAATGTTTTGTTAATTTCTAGATTTTTGGTTTTCAAAATTCGATCTTCCATTAAGATATAAGCAGGACACTCATCATTAAAATTTTTTGAAACCATTACTATGTTATCCACCGCGTTTATTTTTGGGAGATTATTTAATTTATTTATGGTGGTCAGTTCTGTCGTACAAATCGTATTTATAAATTAAAAGTGATCTTAATGTTAGAATTAATTTAATTAAAGTGTAATATAAATATACAAAAATTTATATAAATTTAATAATATTTATCATATTAATCAAGCTAGCATTGTTATATATACGTTTTGTTTATAATATAACTTGTTTTAATTAAATTAATATCTAAGCCTAAATAAAAATTATATACGAATATATACATATAAAATAGAAAAGGATGCACCAATAATGTAATAATTATATTATTTTAAAGAAATTATAAATAAAATTATAATTTTAAAAAATCAAATTAGTTAATATTGTGAGGTGGTTTTATTAGCAACGGTTTCAGAAAAGTTCCCTTATGGGCAACTAACTTACTTATAAAATACTCATATATTTGGTTAATTAAATACGAATTGATTTCGAATTAATTTCAAAATTAAATAAAACAATAACAAAATCAAAATATAATAATTAATGAAATATAATTAATAAAAAAGCAATGTGTTTGAATGTGTGGATATAAAATATTTTCGTTGTAAAAATTAAAAACTAACTTATAAAATTTTAAATTAAAAAACTGTATTCTTGTGATTAATTTTTGTTTTTCATAATACATATTATTTTGATAATATAATGCGAGTGTGTTATATATTATAATTTAAATTATCTTTTTTTTGATATATATTCCAGATAATATGTTTTCGTTAATTTTCATGCTTTTTGTGATTATTAATTTAAAAAAGAAATAGTTTGGAATATATTAATTGAAAAAAAATAAAATAATAATAAATTGATTAATTAAATTATGAGCTAGTTATATTATTAAGAAAAAACAATATTAAAAATGAAAATGCCTTTTAATTTTTTATAGTTTTATGATGCAGGAAATTAAATTGAATTAAATAAAAATGTAATTAATGGTTGTGGTCTAGGATGTATAGAAGTTCAGCGAAAAATTATACAGCAATTCTAACAAGAACACTAAAAGTAGTACGAAAATGTACATCCTACACAACAGCCAATTGTATATAATATGTTATTAATATATATTACAACATAAAATATATTATAATATATATTATAAACGATTTATACAAAAACAAATAATATTATTGGATTAAGTAAAAATATAAAGAATCAACTTAAAATAAATCAAAATAAAAAATTTAGGTTGCCCAAGCTGGTTTATAAACATTTTTGGTTACTTGAAAATATTTTTGATTGTTTTCAAATAATTCAGACACATTTTTTTAAAAATGTTGTTTTATATGTTAGTTACCTTTTAGAGATCTTTTCCGAAACACACCTTGATTGGCAACAGGAGATTGGAATGCGTGCACACAGGCATAATTAAATAGTTTTTGGTTTTATGTTGGTTTTAATATTAGATATTCATTTTCGCATTTATAAATCGATTTTGTTTATATAATTTTTTTTAAATAGTGGTTTGTATTTTTCAGAGACAACAACAAAAAAAAAGAATGAAAAAAAGAAAATTTGTATGAAAATCAAAATGATTTACTATTAAATTAAATTTAAAATTATTAATTTATAAAAAAAAATGCAACAACAAAAATTAAAGTGTTTCCGTCCTCAACAGAGAATTTATTATGTTACAAATAGAAATGCGAAACCGTTTCCAGCTCAAGCAACCCCATATCCATTTTAACATTTTGATATCTTGATATTTTTATTTATTTATTTAGCCTTAAATTATGTTGCATGTTATTCAGTATTCAGTACATTCATGTGGGGTGTGTGTTTTTTCCTCTCTTTACCATTACCAACCGTTTTAAATGTATGAAAGCGTCCGCTTAACTTTAGCAGTTTACACAAATTGTTTTGTTTGTTAGATTTCCCGCAGCAAATCCTTACTGCCTTAAACTTTATTTTCGTATATTTACCACAATTCCCTTGTTATTCGAATATCATTACGACAAACAAATAAGTACGTGGGGTTTCAGACACTGCCTATATTAAAACAAATATCGAAAGATGGAATTAATTTGATCATCAAATCGTCTTTTACAGTAAGTAACGCAATAGTTATATAAAAAGCTATTACCGAAGTATAAAAATTCGTTTTATTCAAGGTTCTCTAGGTCGACTTATTTGATAGCGAGGTTTAATCTTATTATTATTTAACAAGCATGATATGACAAGCAACCGTTGCTTGTGTAAGTACAAATTTGGATGACCAAATGGGAATAGCATGAAAGTAATTATAAAAATGTAAAGAATCGAGATCATCCCACCTGACTTGCAACCCTGGGACAGTGGATCAATCATTCATTAATCCGAAATTAAAAATTGATTATGTAATTTTACAAGTAAGCCGACCAACAAAATAATATAAATCATGGCGGTTATTCGCGAGGTTGAAGTTTACAACATTAACCGTTAGACAAGTGTCATAAATCATCCTAGTGAATAACCGAGTATTTTATTATTTTATTACTTTTTTTATGCTCGTAATACTTCCACGACAATTATATATTTTTAACATCTTTTATTTTAAACTATGATGATGTTTATTTTAGTTTTTATTGGTTAAATAATTCTAATAAAAAATTAAAATAATTTAAAAGTGACTTAAAAAAATTACACAACTATACAGTTGTTTTTTTTTCATATTTAAAATTTTATCTAGTAGTGTTTTCTTACAATACTGCCTATTTAGCCGGTTCACGCGTTGAACCTATTTGTACAGTGCGGCAACACTCGCGACTTTAAACAAAATTTTAAAGTTGAGATTTTGCAGCACGTTTGCAACAATAATTTTATGTACGGCTCGTGTTATATTCTTGAAGCCGCTCACTATGCATTTCAAAACAAGATGTAATAAAACAGGATATCACAAAACAGTACATGGTACTATAACATAAATTACATAGTATGGAACAGTACCGATTTGAAAAGGACATCACAAGCACATTGTACTATAATGAATTTCTAGTATTTTTGAAGATTTACTTTAAGTTAAAAAATGTTGTGTTATTCTGCGTGATAATTAAACATTGAATTCTTTAATTTAAATAATTCGGTCGTCTCATCAGACTGCAATGACCAAAGTACAAAACTATGAGGTTGGGAGATTGTATTTTGCGTTGGAACTATCTCCACTCATTTGTTAACTCCTTAGTAAGCTCAAATTTGATTGTGTTTAACGCATACATGCGAGTACTATATGAAATTTTGCGTGATTGATAGCTAAATAATGTTTTTATCCAGCTAGAAACTCACTGTAAATAGTGAAGTTGAAACTATCTCGATATTCATTAATATTAACAACACAATTGTTTTATTAGCAGTAGAGGCATCTAGCGGCTACTAGGAATATTATTAAAGATAATGTTTCCCCAACGATGATTGTACTTGGACACCGTTTTAATTTTTTGCACTCGTATGTCACGCTGGAATTGACAATATACATTTAATTGCGCTTTGCCGCACTTGATTTTTACGTGGATAGGCAACTGCTGCTTGATTTTTGTTACGCAAAAATCAAGTGCGACTCTCGCATGTCTGATTATTTAAAATTTTATACTTGAGGAAAACGGATAGGAAAAATAGGAAATAAAATTTAAAAGATCTAGTAGGTTTTGAAGTGCAATGAAAAAATCCTCACATTTGTTCGGGCACGATTGTTTTTTTCGCATTTTATTCGTGAGTAATACGGGATCTACACTATGCGAAATCGATGAAACTTTCTCTCATTATATTTTATGTATGAGTAAGTTTTTTTCAATGTATTAATAAATAGTTATAAAACAAATATCATAACTGGGCATTTTAGTCTCATAATAATTTCATCAAATGTCAAAAAATCCGTAAATATTTTCAACCAATTTGTAGATTTTTATGCTAAAACAGTATAGCAAAGATACTGTAGACTTAATAAAAAATATAAGTAAGGTCTTTACAATTTTAATTATTATTTTTTAATTTAAACTTAAGAGAAAATCGACGTCTAAACACTGTAAGTGTACATTAAAATGAAAAAAACATAACCTTAAAAGTGTATTTTAATTTGAGATTTCGTAAAAACTTGATGATAATTTTATCGTGAATAGAATCCTGATAATTTTCTGAGAGTTTCAAAATGTGTATAACATTATTACACATACATTAATACGTTTAATCTCATGAAAGAACATCTCAGCAATTTTGCATAGTGAAGACTCCGTGTAAACAACACGTACATAAAACTGTTACTGCAATCGTGCCGCAAGAAATCCTCACTATTAAGTTCAATGTTGAGTTTGTTTGTCCTGGAAAAGCAGGAAATGAAGAAAATGCAAGTTGGTACGGCACTGCATGAACTGGCACGGTAGGTTAATACATATTTAGGAAATGGCTAGCAGATAAAATTTCAAAAAATAAAATTAGAATGAAAGATTTTGTTGTTAGTTTTGGGTAATGTTTAATCACAGCTACATAGTATTGAATAATGTATAGCTATATAATTATAATTAATATAAAGTGTAATGGGCATTTAAAAGATAGTCGAGGAAAAGTTAGCTTTTTTAATTCTCTTAAACAAAGCCACATAATCACAGATTTTTACCTACTAAAATATTTAAAATATTCGAAAACTAATTATCAAATAGGTCAAAAATAAGGTTATACATATCAAGTAAATTCGTAAATTGCTTTACAAATCGAAATTTTTGACTTTTGAACGAAAAATTTGATTCTGATCAAAAAAATCAGTGCAATTGAGATACATTTGAATGAAGCTCATCATTGGCAGTCATATTTTTGATTTGGAGTCAACATTTTTTTTGAAAAAAATTCGGCATTAGTAGAGACAAAAGTTCACTTATGATGAAAGAATGAATCACATTTGCTACGCATTTGCTGTCGAAAAAAGTTTTTGTTTGAATTTTTATTTTATTATTCGATCCAAACAATATGTAATTTACTGTAAGCATTTACTCAATTCCCTTAGACGTTTCACTTCACGCGACGTGACTATGGATCTTCCTGGTTACTAGATTTTAAAATCAAAATTTACTAAATACTTTTGTGCAAAACTCTCAATGAATTTTTTTTAAGCCTACTAACTGCATTAGTATGAATTTTTTTTATTTATTTGTCACGTCAAAATTTCAAGTGCTAAAAATTGTCGTTTGAAGTGATAGGAGCCGCAAGCAAATATTTATAAAGCAGCATACTAAGATTTAAAAAATAGCCAGAACGACTTTATTGAAAAATTATTTTGTAAGTTTCGATTTAATGATCTAGTAATCAAGAAGATAAGTAGTCACGTCACTTGAAGTGACTAGGGCGAGTATTCTTGAAATCGGTGGATATTTTCGTCGGCGTATTACAATTCTTTATATTATTCGAATTTTTCGCCGGCTACTTTAATCATTTTTTTAAATTTGTTTGCAAGTTTTCAATTATTTGGGGAAATAAATCCGCATTGATTTACCCAGGCGGAAATTTCCACCGATTTTTGTTTAGAAGTAAAATAAATAATTGAAGATTTGTAAGCAAATTTAAAAAAATGATGAAAGTATGCGGCGAATATTTTAATGCAAATTATAATCCGCTGGCAAAAATATCCGCCGATTTCAAGAATACGCGCCTAAGGGAATAGGAGTGTTACTCCATGAATGTTTTATAAAATACTCATTATAGTAATTTCTTCAATTATGTTGACATAAATTATTTCCCATTATTCACTACTAACAAATAAACCATTCATTTTATTGCAAATTTTGAAAAGATGTCTAGGATCAATTCGCAATGTGTCTTTTTTGTTTTGTTTGTTTCTTTTAAATCTATGATATCTGTTTTGAGGCCGCAATACTGCTGATTAATTCACGGTTTACTTAGGTTTGATAAATAGGTTTGATAAATTTGACAAAGGCTTCAAAGATCCTTAAACGATTTATACATTATTGAAAAATTGGCCAAATTTTAGACCGTTTGAAAATACGAAACCACATTTTTAACTTTTTCATTTATTAATGTACGAAAAAATCATTTAAAGTATTGTAATAACCATAAAAGAGTAATTTTCTTAGTAACGAAATAACCTAAGATTTTGGATACAGTTATTATCTTGATGTTCCTTAATATGTTACTCCTTAGGTTATGTTTGTAGTTAAAATGATGTATGTAAAACAAGAAATTAACTTTTTATTGTTTGCGTTTGTTTTGACACTTGGGACAATCTCATAGTTAACTACTATATCATTTCTACAATGACAGTTTTTACAATATTGTAACAATCTAAATCTCGTGAACGTACTCATGTACTCGCGAAAAGTTTTTGTTTTGCGGTATTTTTTCCAATCGTATAGATTTAATCAGGGTAGCGTGACAGAAGGAGATAATGTGAAAACATAATCACATCAATGTTAAGCGAAGGTTGCTTCAGTTTAGCTTGGTTGACCGTATATGAACAGCATAAAATAAATTCATGCCAGTGTGACTTATCCACATACAGTGTACAGCGTTCAGCAGCTTGTAGACCTGTGGCCCTATTCTGGCTTTCCCAGGGAATAGGGAATTGGGGAAATATTTTGCTGTAATTACAAATTGCACTAATTCCCAAATATTTATTCCCCGTTCCCAAATCTATATTCTGGTAGACTGGGAATAATTTTTGGGGGAAAATTTTTTTATTTTGTTTTTTATAAACTAAAACGCATGTTGCGACCTTATTACAAGTTTAATTTATTGTTCAAAATATATATATTACAAAAAATAATGTTTAGAAATTCGAAAAAGTACGAATTACAATTCCCTAAAAAAGTAATTGGGAAAAATTAACGTCAAAACTGCTATAAAATGGAATTATTTTTTCCCAATAAAAAAAATTCCTAAGCGCCAGAATACTCTTTGGGGAATAAATAATTCCCAACTGCTAGAAATACGTCACTAATTCCCAATTCCCTATTCCCGGGGAAAACCAGAATAGGGCCACTGGGTAGGATTATTTTGGAGAATATCCATGTTTTGTGCACTTTTATCACTGAATTTTTATTGTTTTTTAATGAATAAAAAATATTTATTTATTTTTCTTAAAGTGATAATAACTTTTTTATTTAAAGTACTAGTTTCAGGCCCATTTGCCCTTTGTCAACTTATTAAAATATTATTGAAAATATTTTAATAACTTGACAAAGGGCGTATGAGCCTGAAACTATACTTTAAATAAAAAAGTTATTATCACTTTAAGAAAATTAAATAAATATTTGTTATTCATTAAAAAACAATATAGGATTCAACGGACCAATGAACTATTAATCCGAACATAATTTAATTATGTAATCTTGATATTATAATGAGGCGGCTAAATCCATACTAGTACGTACTAGCGCCAACAAAATAGAACAAAAAGTATTGGTTTACCAGGTTATTAGCCGCATGTACATAAATACAAATGTAACAGTTGGTTCAATTTGTAATTGTAAGTTTTTAATTTGCTAAAATGTGATTTATTAATGTCTTCCAGTAAACCGAACTCATTCGTACATGTTAGATTTTTTTTTATTTGTGTTCCAGTTTTCCATGTTCCATTCCATCTAATAATATGAAGGTTGATTTCTACGGTTATATTTTCAAATTATGTATGTACATATGTACTTTAATGGAATTAAAGAGAGTAAGAGACATTGACTTCATAATTTAAATATCCGCTGCGTGCCTGTATTTTGTCTTATAATACAGAATGTCAACAAGAAACCTATTCGTAACGTATATTCTGACACAAAAAGCGGATATCAAAGTAAAAGTTTGTTACATGTTGTACAATAGAATTAATTTTAGAAACTATAAAGATAACGAAGATATAATTAAAGTTGAATGGTGTGGACAAATATAAATATCTTTTAATAGGGACGCTCGAAATTTGTTAGGTTATAGCAGCCATGTTGAAGCAACATATTTCATATTTGTTGTGAATCGTTTAGTGGTGTATGACAAATCACCATGGAATTACCATCAAATTTTATTTTCAAGTGATCCGTTTGAGAAACGTTCCGCGCATTACATGATTTTTATCCTCACCACAACCGTCTTGCCGAGTCGACTATTCGACGTTTGGTGGCCAAATTCGAGTCAGCTGGTTCGATAAATAATTAGCCATCATCAGTACGTCACCGAAAGCCAAGGTTTCCTGAAATCATCGCTATACTGTGCGTGAGAGTGTACGAGAAACCCCGAGGTAGTCAATTTCTCGTCTTTCACAAGTACTTGGTCTTTCTGCGACTTGAACTTGGCGAATTTTGCGTCAAGACTTTAGTAATTTGAGAGCATGATTATCTCGCGCGGCGGCATCGTGAACTGGCCACCGAGAGCGTGCGATTTAACGCCTTAAGACTTCTTCCTTTGTGAATTTCTTAAATCGCAGGATTAAGCTAATAAACCGCAATCAATTGATTCCCTCAAAGTCAACAGATTTATGCGACAAAGTCATCGTAAATTCTACTTCCCGAATATGTGCCCCCAAGCAAAGCCGCGGCGGGCATTTGAACAACGTTATATTCCATACTTAATGCCACCATTGTTTTATTTACATTTAAAAATCGAGCATCCTTATTGGAAGACACTTTATAACGGCCAAATTATTTTTATATAAGAATTCGTTGTTATCTAATATAAATATTTGCAAATAATTAAATCAATATAAAAAATAAAAATTATTTGTATTATGTATATACTTAATTTGATGATAATTAAAATAATAATAACGGTCGCAAACCCAAAACAATATTTTCAAAACAAAAGTTGTGGAAACACATACATGATAATTTAAAAATAAATTAAAATATATTTTTTGTAAATTAATTATTTTGTTACGCAAACAATATAAATATATATATATATATATATATATATATATATATATATATATATATATATATATATATATATATATATATATATATATATATATATATATATATATATATATATATATATATATATATATATATATATATATATATATATATATATATATATATATATATATATATATATATATATATATATATATATATATATATATATATATATATATATACATATATATCTATATATATATATATATATATATATATATATATATATATATATATATATATATATATATATATATATATATATATATATATATATATATATATATATATATATATATATATATATATATATATATATATATATATATATATATATATATATATATATATATATATATATATATATATATATATATATATATATATATATATATATATATATATATATATATATATATATATATATATATTGTATATATATATATATATATATATATATATATATATATATATATATATATATATATATATATATATATATATATATATATATATATATATATATATATATATATATATATATATATATATATATATATATATATATATATATATATATATATATTACCTTTTCAACTTGTAACACAAAAATTACACAACAGTTAACTTAAAAATAATAATAAGAACATATAAATAATTATTATTTGAATAACAAAATTAAAAAACACAAAAACCAAATTTTGAAGACGGAAACACAGAATATATAATATTTATAAAACTTTAATTAATAGGTAATAAATAATAACGATGGAATTTTGTTTAAGTTCTCTAATTTTTAATCAATAATAATTAATAATTTTAATTCTGAAACTATTTAAATATATATTTTCTACTCATTTGTAATTACTCAATTACCGTTATTTAATTAAGAATTTATTCCTAATTAATTTATCTACAAAATTTATTTATACAAAAATGGCAATTTCTTGAATATGTACGTTATAAAAAAATTATATTATATGAAAACAAAAATTTAATAACTAAATTAAACCAAACGAAAGTAAAATCACTAATAGCGAATAAAAAAAGTTATAATTTACCTGTAATCGAACACAATAATCGTAATGTTGGGGCATTTCCAGAATATTGGTTTATCATTCCTTGATTGTGAGCCCGTGGTGCCGGCATACTTAAAGTAATAGCTTTATGGAATTTTCGGCGACGTGGCTCGACTGTAACAATTGGCGATACAGCAACGCCACGCCCTAACATTTTTGCAGTTAACTCGGGATCAATTGGTTGTGCCTAGACAAATTGAAACAAATTGAAATTAGGTTTTTTTGGTACACTCTTATTATTTGTCAAGTACACAAACTAAACATATAATTTAGCACATTTTTCACAAATTGTGGCAAAAAAATTTAATGATGATGTGGAGAATATGTTCAGAGTGAATTACAAGAATAAAATCTTGGTGCAAAGCAACGAACAAAACTTCCAAATTTACGACATTTGACAGTTTTAATAAAGTTGGATTGTCGTAAATGCATTCAGAAGTTTCAAACTAATAAAATTAATCTAAAACATACACAATAATAAAAACATATATGTAATTAGAAAGCAAGGCTCGATAATAAATTTTAAATATTAATATTCTGGTAAACTTTAAATAATTTTTTTTGTTTATTTTTGTGATAGCCAAAAATTGTTTATAAATAAGAGTAGAACACAACATATCAGTCAGGCAAATTAAATTCAAAACAATGTGCAAAAATTAAAATTATTAAATTGTGATATATGTATTATAAAAGCAAATTAAAAAATGCAGCCAAAAATAAAAACAATTTAAATTTTTTAAAAAAAATACATAAACAAAATGAATCGTCGAATTTTGAGCACACTTGCCCAATAAATTTAGTCTAATTAGTTCATATTTATAATTTATTGAAGTTCAAATTTAAATTTAATAATCTTTTTGGCCCATCTATACTAAATAGTAAGTAATTAAATAATTAATAGTTAAATATTTATTGTTCGAACCCCGCCTCTAAAAAATATCGTTGTGAAATAAAATAACGTATTTTTGTAATATATTTTTAATTTTTATTTTTAAAATATCTGTAAACTAAATTTATTGGGCACTCAAAATAATAAAATTACATTTATAATTAAATTTTTTTTCCGAAAATAAACAATTTATTTTAACAAAAATAATTTTATACTTTTTAATAATTTAATTTTTTATTAAACCAAATTAACCAATTATTTTGGTAAAATTATACGTCTTTGAACTTAAACCAAACCAAACTATCGCAACTATATTTAACAATTTTAATTTTTTTTATCATGCATATTGTGAATATTGTATATTAAGTAATAGAGCATAAGTTCCAGAAGAAATTAATTTACACTAAACTTGTATTCGATATATTGACAAGAACGGAAATTCGGAAAACTAACTCGACTCAGAATATTTTTAGAGGCCTACTGCATTGTAGATAAAACAGTTTTATTACGGACTATGGGTAACAATTCCTTTGTGACAAATATTTTGTTAAAAATTATTAATGTTGGCGCAGAAAAATTATTACCTTTTTGATACGGGTATCGGGAACAAAAACTAATTAAGAAGAATTTTATAAACGTCCGTGAATTTAAATTGTTTAAGAATTTTTCGTCTTTTCGGGCAAAATATTATTTTAATGGACATCCATACAATGTTTACGACTGTTTTAGTCGCAGAAAACAAAGAGGCCATTTATTAACAATATTTCTACCACAAAAGTAGAAAAAATGCACTCCCCTCTCCCAAACCTTTAACCCCAGGGCACTTGTATACACAAAGATACACAAGGTATCAGTGGTTGACACTTAGGCCATTTTTGGCCCATTGTGATACCACGCATTCATGCTACATCATTAACTCATTCACCTATTCACCAACTCACACAGCTCAGTATACCACCTGCACATTGCAAGCTTCATGTCAACCTGTACATTGACATGGACGGTGGGTCGGCGCTGAATTTCGCACTCCATCAGAGGGTCTTAGTTGTGTTTTAACATCACCGATTGTAATCGATTATGAAAATTCGAATTAGCATCTAGCCTCTGGTGGGATTCAAACCCAGTACCTACCGGTCGAAGTGCCGAAGCTTTACCCAGTGCACCACTTGTCCGGTAAAAAAAAACTTGCCCGGTAAAGATACACAAACCCTTACAAAAATGAGAACTCCCTTAGGTAGCTTCTTGGCAGCGTGGTTTCGTACTGATAAAAAGTTGGTCTACTCATCAGGTTGCAACGACCAAATCACCAAACTGCAAAAATCCAACTCTTGCTTTGTACCGATAATACAGGGTGGCGCACGAATCGTGCTACAAAAACAAAACGTAATAACTATTTTTCTGTGTGACTAATCTGTTTTTTATTTTTTTTATTTTGCAGATTATTATTTAAATTTACTAAAATGGATGCTTGGAATACCGAAACGAGGATTTGGATAGTGCAGCGCTACCATGCTTTGCAGTCCATCATTTCCGTCCAGAGGGAATTTAGGCGGGAGTTTGGCGGCACTCCCCCGAGTAGATGGACCATTATGAGGTTGGTACGCATGTTTGCTGAATCTGGAAGCATCGCACGTAGACCGTACAATCGAGATCCCTATGTTCGGGTCGAAGCCACAATCGCAGCTGTAGCATCATCAATTCAGGCAAATCCAAGTGTTTCGACTCGAGAGTTATCGGCGCAAATTGGAGTTAGCAGACGGTCATTACAACGGATAATTCATGATGACTTTAACTTGTTTCCGTACAAAATCCAAATTACAAGCAAATTAAAACCTCTGGATTTGCCTATTCGCCTGGAATTTTGCCGGAAAATTATTGAAATGGCCGAAGAAGACAACAACTTCATAAATTGCTTGTTTATGTCTGATGAGGCCCATTTTGATCTAAACGGCAATGTAAACAAGCAAAATTGCCGTATATGGAGTGAAACTAATCCAGAAATACTCCATGAGACGGAACTGCACCCAGAACGAGTGACAGTGTGGTGCGCAGTTTCATCAAGATGCATTGTCGGGCCATACTTCTTTGAAGTAAACGGTGAAACAGTAACTGTAAATGGGGACCGTTATTTAAACATGTTGAAAGATTTTTTTTACCCAGAACTGCGGCGAAGACGTATCCCTTTTAACAGCATTTGGTTCCAGCAAGATGGAGCAACTGCACATATAGCCAGACCGGTTATGGAGGAGCTCCAACGAAAATTTCCAAATAAATTAATATCCAGAAACTCCACTTTCCGCTGGCCCCCAAGGTCACCTGACCTCACTGCACCAGATTTTTTTTTATGGGGTTATGTCAAACAAGAGGTGTTTAAAACGAAACCAAGGAATTTGACTGAATTGAAGCAGTCCATTACAACAATAATTGAGGCGATCCCGACTTCAACCCTTCAGTGCGCAATGAATAATTTTCTGATCAGGTGTCGCACATGCGTGAATGAGCATGGAGGTCATTTACGGTCTATCATTTTCAAAACTAATTAGTTAAATAAAAATAAAATTGAATTATCTATACAATAAAAAAAAATAAAGCCGATTAGTCACACAGAAAAAAAGTTATTACGTTTTGTTTTTGTAGCACGATTCGTGCGCCACCCTGTACAAAACAAGAACATATCGTTGGCTGTAGTACACATACATAATGAGAATTTCGTGTGGTTTCTTGTTTAGTGTGGTTTCTTGTTATCGCTAAATCGATATGTTCTTGTTTTGTATTATCGGTACAAAGCAAAAGTTGGATTTTTGCAGTTTGTTGAATTGGTCGTTGCAACCTGATGAGTAGACCAACTTTTTAACAGTACGAAATCAGGCTGCGAAGAAGCTACCTAAGGGAGTTCTCATTTTTGTAAAGGTTTGTGTATCTTTGTGTACACAAGTGCCCTGGGGTTAAAGGTTTGGGAGAGGGGAGTGCATTTTTTCTACTTTTGTAGTAGAAATATTGTTAATAAATGGCCTCTTTGTTTTCTGAGACTAAAACAGTCGTAAACATTGTATGGATGTCCATTAAAATAATATTTTGTCCGAAAAGCCGAAAAAATTCTTAAACTAATTAGTTATAATAAAAAATTTCGAAATTTGGTAAATTAATTTTTAGAATAATGTTTTTGACTTGAAAGCTGAATAATTTTTTATAAAAATATAGTATTTTTGTTTTAGTTTCTACCCAGTAGGCCACAAAGAACTTTGATCACTTTGTGTCAAAAACACAAAGTATGTATTTTTTTTAATTTGACTAACATAATTGGGCTATATTGTTGGGCTATATTGAATTACAATTTAGTTATTCTCATGTTAAAGGATCTAGAACTTATAGACCTAATTTTGTTTGGTGTAATTTAACGCTAATAAAAATTGTATTATAGTTTTGATAGCGATGAATTGAGAAATTAAATTATTACTACGTTATTAAATTATAATGTTCTTAAAAATTTAAATCATATTTGATCGATAAACTTTATTGTTTTAAGACGATTTATTTTTATTTATTATTTAATTATTATTAGAAATTGAAAAGTTCATGCAAGTAAGTTGTGTAAGAGTATGTTTATTTATTGAAAAGCACGATTTTTTCATATAAATCTCCAAAATTTAGAGAATTAATAGTTCGAGGAGTGTTTGCTATAGCTACTAGGTACAAAGGAATTTAGTGTAAGTTCTTCTTAGTTTGGCTTAGTTTTTTTGAAATGAATGCATGACAAAAAATGATAGGTTCATTATAGCAAAAGCTAGGTTTCTTTTCGTTTTAGTGGATTCGAGTAGATATAAAATAATACCCTTGAGCAGCAGTGTCCAGTAACCACGCTAATTGCATAAAAGCAAACGTGACTAACTTTATTTGCAAAAATTGTAAGTTAAATACAAAAATAGTTTAATTTAATTCGTTGTATCTAAAAGATTTTAAGAAAAAACGTGCTAAATTCACAATTGTACTAGCAACCGCACTTGTTGCAAGTATCGAGCTTCACACATAAATTTGCGAGTAATTTTATAAAAAGCCTACAAGAACTACTTTTCGGCCGTTCCGAACAAAATAAATATTAATTATTAAGTTTTGCACGAGTTTTTATTTTCGATAATAAAGCTACTTGCATTTACAATTCCGGCTTGGATTGAATGCTGCTCTAGGGCACAGAAATTATTATAATCCAATCTGAGAAACACTAGTTTTGGCGTCTTAGCTTTATTTTTCGATGATCGACTATCATATTAATTCCTTTTAAATTTAATATATCTTATTCAGTACGAGTTACAATGAAGTGTATTCGAAAGCTGCATACAGTTTATATATTAGTTAAGTGTATTCAAATATTTAAATGGTTTTCTTTTGAATTAAATTTAGTAAATAAATAATAAAACTACGTTCGATGAAAATAATAAACGTTATTTAAATAATAATCTTAAACATAATTAATTTTATCGACGGGTTTGGAAATTTATACATTTTATTTTAAAGCAGATTTAAAAACAGCATAAAACAGACATAAATCATAAGCCGCAATTTTCTCTATGACTACACACTATTTTATTGTTATAATTTGCACTTGCAGATGATTGCAGTATGATATTATGTTATGTCCGAAATTTTAATTGGTTTTATCATCTTCAAAGGTAAATTTGCGTCCCATGAAATAATTAATAATTAATAAGCATTCTTTGATTTGTTGCATTTTGAAATCACGCGATGAATCCGAAATTATGTAGCGCAAATTTACCTCTGCGTTTATCTCTAGGGTAACTCAATATGCAGGGTGCTTTTAATTTATTTTGGACCAATATAAACTTCAGAATTTGTTCATTGAGTGCCAAAAGTTAGAATTCAAATGTCGTTGAAAACACAATATAAATTAATTAGATCACAACAAAAGCAAGTTTTATTTTTAATAAGTCAAATTTCATTAAAACATTTCATATGTGTAGCCCTAAAGATGTTAGGATGACTTATAGAATGTAGCAGTACCTCTCTCTCTATATTTCAGGGAAAATTGAAAAATGGACCCAGGAAAGTAATGGGGCGACCGAATTTAAAATAGATAAACTCTGTCTCACTTGTTATTTTTTTATAAATCAGACAATTTCTCCAATACTTTGTATAATTAAAAAACATCTTATAATTAAATCGGATACGCTTTATTACGAACATATTCCATAATTTCATCAATGTAAAGAATGCTACGATTCCATATTGACTAGAAAAATCACAAGGATAAAACAAGTGTCTGAGTCAGCAGAGCGATGCTCCATCGTGTAATTCAGCATGCCAAAAAATGTTTAATCTCTTTCACGTACATAAAGTGCAAAAGGGAGTGAGGCAAAGTGGACTCCTTGGACAAACTAAAAATTTAATTTAGATGAACCTGATGGCTATAACAATAATTTTCATGATCTTGGAAAAGATATTTGAACTCACTGTATGATTCCATGTATAAGGTGCTCTTTGAAGTGTCATTATTTCATAAGACCATAGGATTGTGTTGTAATGTTGAGTTCATCTCAGCAGAGCATACTGAGATGAACACAAAAATATACACAAATATGCCTTCAACAGATGGAAGAACCAAAAATAAAATCGATGGTCTGTTGGTTAACAAGAAATTTCTATCCTTCTTACAAGATGTCGGATAATATAGAAGCAGACCCGATGCATACGGTTCAAGGTTAAAACAGCAGCGGTGAAACGTGCTAAAATTAATCAGAGTAAAATCAATATCGATAGACGGAGAAAAACCAACATTGAGAAATTGAAAAACACTGACATAAGAAACGCTAATCGAAACGCTCCAACTTAATCTCCCAAACTACGAAGGTCCCAAACATATTACACCAATGTATAAAAGGTATTGCCGAAAAATTTACAAACGTACCACCAATAAAACATGCTTATGATCAAGTCCTAGCTACAGAAAATCAGTAGCTAAATACACAGATGGAAAAGTTTCTTCAAGGACACATATATAAGTTAAAAGTGTCATTAAGATGTTGAATAATATAATAAAGTGGCCGACATTGATAATGTACCAGCTGAACTACTCACCGTGTCGCATCTAAAACTGCCGAAATTTTAACTCCATTACTAGCTGAAATATGAAACACCGATAGAATTCCACAGAAATAGAAAGAGAGTTTATCTCCCATTACAATAACGAAGAAAGGTGACCTTAGAGTATGGAAGACAGTATTAGCAATGATTATTTCTTCAGCGAATATCAGTAACAGCCAACCAACATATAAGGAATGAACAAGAAGACCAGGATGGAAGCAGTACAGAGCATATCAATCACTATATAACTCTTTTTGTGGAACTCATCAAACTAATGTACTACTGGACAAGTAATGTAGAAAGGGATACTACAAATAGAGTTCAGTACAAAGAGAAACAGAGTGATAAATTGAATTGTGTACTATCTCCACTAGAGATAGTAAATAATAAAAACCAGAATGGCACGAGGATATGGAGGAAATTGGAGTCTGTCCTTCCGGGCAGGAAACACAAACCTACACTAATCAGTAGTGATACACTTGAGGATAACCGAACAACCCCAAATTGATGGGGTTAGTAAATAATTTTTTTTTTAATTTTGCAAAATAAAACACAAGTGTTTCTTGTTAAAGTGTTATTCAGTGTTTCTTCGAAATACTTGCAGACGAGAAACTGTAGGAGTTTGTAAACATTTGTATTATGCGGCTGGTAAAATGCTTCTGGTTAATAAGAACGAGGATCTTCTGCAGCAAACAAGACAGATCGAAATTAAGTGTGACGTTAAGAAACGAAAATGGAAATGGATAGGACACACAGTAAAGAAATGACCTAATGGCATAACAAGGGCGACGTTAGAGTGGAAGACGCATGGGAAGTGGAAAGTGGCAAGACCAACAATGATCTGGAATAGAACGGTGCGAAATAGCTTGGTAAAATATGGAAGGGACTAAAAGCAAAACTAATAGTGTGTGCTGCTCCTGTCTAGTAGACGCCCTATGCTACCACGTCATAGATAAAGGAAAACAAATATTACAAAACTTCATAAAAAAGTTAGTTTCAATGTAAGTAAATAAAATTTTCAAAAAGGGATAATTATGTAAATAGTTTTATAGATTTCACAGCTATTCTTACAAGCGTGAGAAAAAAAAAGGATTTTTTCATTGAAATGAACGATCACGTTTCCTTGGAATAGCTCGAAATTGCTCGCCTCTAAATTTTCGTAATAAAGGAATTTTTACAAAGAGAACACAAAGTATTGGATAAATTGGGTCCGATTCCGAGATCTGAATTATTATATTATGTTATGCGATTTTTTGCTTATGTACTACAAAATGCAATAGGAAGCGGGGAAATGAAATATCATTACAGCAATTTATCTGATAATGGTGTTATGACACTGACTAGATTTTCAAATCGTTCATGTGATTAAAAATAAAAATGGAGTAGGACAAGTATAAATCACTTGAAGTATAAATGGAAGTATAAATCACTTGAAAGAATGAGTATGTTGATTTTGAATAATAAAGGGTGGTTAAATTTTAAGGGCCGACGTTGAATGTGAACCACACCTAAACGTCAAGTTTTTTCTGCATTTAATTTGACATTTCTCAATTTCAGACTAACTCAATTTGAACCATGGAAATATATACAATCGAGCAACGCGTTAAAGTTAAGCTATAACCAGCGAGTCTGTAATAAATTTAAGTAACAAAGCGACATCTGAAAAATGTATGTTTATTGACATTACTGACCAGCGAAACTCAAAGTACTTTTCGTTCAGTTTCGTTAAATTTGAATTGTCATTTAGCAATCCGTAACAAGAGCGAAAATTATCGCCCAAACTGAAGGAAACGTCAGAATTGTATATTTGAAATGGCGGTATGTTGATATGTGTTACATTTTCATAAATATTTATTTATATTTTAATAATTTAAATAATATTTTATGTACATTTTTCATCAGCTCTTTTCAGCTCAATAGATTCCGCTTGTTCACAAATATTTGTAGCCGCACAAGTTCCATCAGCATGTTGAAAACCTCACATGTCATGCGATTGTGGATAAAAAATTGCTGTTGACATTGTTAATTTCTAAAATCGTCACCTAAAATAAATTATGTACATATACGTCTATATACTCGTAGTTTATGTACATACATAGTAATCTACAAACATGTTACTTACATACGCATGGTAATCTGTTTTTTGTGCGATTTATTTTTCGTACCACACAAGACCGTTTTTTAATTTTAACGAGAGGGGTTCTTTAAATAGGGTAAGAAGCTGTTCAATTTTCTCAAATAGATTCAATTTTGACGAAAATCGTGGTGTGGTTAATTTGTAATTTTGCAGATTGACATTTAAAAATTCAATTGACAATAATAATCGTGTTACAGATTCGCTGGTCAAACTGTCAAATATTCTGTAATAAAACGTTCTCGTTAAATTCTGTAAGGTTTCGTTACTGACTCTTACAGACTCGCTGGTTATAGCTTTATTCAGGCATATTATGAAAATGGGCGTTCAAATCAAAATGCATATCGTGCAATTTAATCGTCCAAATGTGCGTTCAAACGGAAAAATCGTGCAAAAATTTGAGCAAACCGGGTTTGTAGGAGATTTTAAAACACCAGTGCATTGCTTTTACACCTCGTGCTGCAGAAAATATTGCTGCTGTTTGCGATAGTGTGGCTGAAGAGCCGTCCACCTCAACTCCTCGTCGTGTCCAACAATTGCACCTCTCACGCTCGTCGTTGATGAACATTATGCATAAAGACTTGCATTTACACGCTTATAAGGTGCAATTGACTCAAGAACTAAAGCCTCTGGACCATTCCAAACGCCGACAATGGTCAGAATGGTGGCAAGAAATGGCAACAGTGGATGATCAATTTTCGAAGAAAATCATCTTCAGTGATGAGGCACATTTTCACCTCAGTGGATTCGTCAATAAGCAGAATTGCCGCATTTGGGCAAATCATAATCCAAGTGTGATTAGAATTTAATTTGAATTATAGATGGAAGATTTGCAAGAATCGCAATAATCAGTTTCGAACTTAATGAGATTATTGATTTGAAAAAATCAGTCATCTCATCAGGCCGCGGCGACTGACGTTGATATTTTACATAGGAATATTGTCTATATATAGAACAATACCATGTATATGTAGCACTAGCGAATTACTACCTAGTCTACGGAATTCGATTCTTTCATCTTCTCCATCTATACTTCATTTTTAGCAATTAAGTTTTCGTTGTGTACGAATTACTTTTATATTTGATGAGTGTATTTCAAGAGTGATTGTCGAAAAACCAATGCACCCACAAAGAGTGACTGTTTGGTGCGGTTTATGGGCTGGCGGCATCATCGGGCCGTATTTTTTCCAGAATGAGGCCTGTCAGGCAGTTACTGTGAATGGTGTTCGCTATCGTGAGATGATAACGAAATTTTTATGGCCCGAATTGGAAGATATGGATGTGGACGATATGTGGTTTCAACAGGACGGTGCCAGTTGCCCCACAGCTGACGAAACAATGGCTCTTTTGCGCAACAAATTCAATGGCCGTGTTATTCAATGGCACGTTATTCAATGGCCGTGTTATTCAATGGCACGTATTCAATGGCACGTGGTGGCGATGTCAATTGGCCGAAAAGATCATGTGATTTGACACCGTTGGGCTTCTTTCTTTGGGGTTAGGTATTTGAAAGAAAAGATGTACGTCGATAAGCCAGCAACAATTCAAGAGCTAAAGGATGAGATAATTCGGCACATTAACGGCATAGAACCTCAATTATGCCTAAGCGTCATCAAAAATTTGGACCATCGTGTGGAGGTGTGTCACCGAGGTCACGGCGCCATTTGGCCGATATTTTGTTCCATACATAATTGAACCATACCATATTATCATAATAAAAAGAATTGACAATAATTTCCTAAATAATTTATGTTTTATTCAAAATCAACATCGGCCCTTAAAATTTAACTACTATAACAAAATTCGTTTTTTTTGTCATTTTTCGAATTAAAAACGTATATTTAGTTTCGACTTTGACTTAGTTTTGCTTTCTACTTAGAATAAGATCCTGTATGAAAAGTGTCGCGATTATTCGAAACTGGACGAAACTCGATACAATAAAATTGTGTTTATGTATGTGTGTAAATAAAAATTGGGGGAACAATTTGGTGTAAGAATGTGTGTGAAACGTCACAACCGGAACTATTAGGAGACGAGATGCTTCGTCTTGTTATACTTGGGAATAAAAATAAATTCAGCAACAATCGACAACTATAAAAAAATAAATCAACTGATCTTGTGTGTACGTGTTATACCCAAGTATAACAAACCTATTTAGGGTAGTACAAATATATTTCAAAACAAAATATTTCAGCGCACGCTGCACAGATATATTATTTTATTTTCATAACGTCAAAATAAATGTGCATAGTGTGGTCTACTGTTTATATTAGTTGTTTCTCTTTTTCGCCTTAATAGTTTTACCACACTTTACAGCACTTGAAACTAGTCAGTATCGTAAATTCGTAACACCATAAACTAACTTATTAAAAATAGGTAGTTTCTGGACATATACCAAATACACCCTGCATATACTTCGTATTTCCGAATCGAGTTGTCCTAGAAACCGCGACAGGAGTAGATTATGTAAACATTACGAGTTTCGGGTTACGTACTATAAATAATATAAAAAGCATTTTTATTTGAGTCATTTTGAAATGTCATAATTGCGACATGTTCTTGTTTTCCTCTTTCCACTTATAATTTCGAGATTCAAGTCGAAATATTGTATTTTTTTATTTGTTTTCAGAGAAAATTTATCTTCTCATAGCTGAACCAGCGAATCAGTAACAACTTAACGTAAAAATGTGATAAATAGGTTTTGTTGATTACTGGCCAGCGAAACGATAACATCTTTTCGTTCAGATTCGTCTGTCTGTATAATATGTCTGTCACTTAACAGACCCAAAAAGTGCGTACAAACTGAAGAAACGTCAAATACCAAATAAAAGCGCACGCGCACTCCATTTTTAAACGATCACGATTTTAAAATCACAAGGTAATTGAATGATGTATATTATATCTATCCAGTAAAAATTCGTTCACGCAATGAAAACTAAACAAACAAAAATTTGCTGACCATTTAAAGTCAAATTTTTCGTAACAAAAAACTTTCGTCGTTTTCCGTAAAGGTTTGACAAGTTGTATTACTGATTCGCTGGTTCAGCCATTAGACTTAGCTTGTCACCAAACTCGTACTCGTAATGGTTACACAATCGATCCCCAGAATAAAAAAAATAGACAATCTATATTAATCGGACCTATTATTACATGAATGATTACTTGAACTTAATAATTAATTAAGTAACTTAATTAATTTCATAATGAAACACTTATTTCTTTTGATTATAATATGTATGGTAAAAGTAATAATTTAAAATAACGGTGGTGTTAATTTTTATATTACAAGTCCTTTTTGGCAAGTTAGTATGCCAAAATAGGTATTGTTATGGACATTTGCGTCAGTATATGATTAAAATTCATAATTTTGTGTCATAGTTCAATCAAGTATGTACTACATAAATAAGCTTTTCTCGAAATTTTCATGTGGCATTTGCAGAAACGTCGAGCTATTCTAGCAGTTGATAATTATGACCGGTTTTTAATTGACTGCTCGGTGTCTCGTATCCTAATAGCACTATTGTTGGAATGATTTAAAATGAAACTTGTGATTATGGAAATTTACTGAATGACATGGTATTCATTCCACGCAACATTCTAACACATTTTTGGAACAAGAAACATGTTACTTAAACTCGACTGGAATTATCGTAAACATTTCATAATGGAGCATCAGCTCAAGTGATAAGTTTCAATCAGTGCCGAGCTAATAGTTTAGAGTATGATTTTGCTCCTCAGATTTAATATTAATAAATTGCAATAAAATCCGAAAAAACAGAACCAGTTTAGGTCTTTCTATATCTAAATTCACTTGAAAATAAGATTAAATAAGTTAATTTGCTATTTATCATTGGAAAATGTTTAAAATGACGGCTAAATCGAAATCTTCTATGTATTGGAAACAAGATTTGACGGAAACAAGAAAGGGGCGATGTACTAGTGCCCGGATTGCGTTCACGAGAGTTACATTGTTACAATATTGTTAACAATGACAGCTCAACATCGTTCATGAAACTACATTGTAACAATGAACACGTGCGTTTTTCGTTCACGAACCTACATTGTTACAAATGTGATTCTGAACCCAACTCGAGACTGCCTCTACAAATGTCATTTTTAATGGTTGGTACTATAGCAACAACCATTATATGTAGTTTTGAAAAATAGTTAAAGAACAAAATTCAATTTTTAATATAGCTATTTATTTAAAAAAAATTGTGTTTTATGAATACGGTGATTATTTTGATGCTCCATAATATTATGTTACTCTTTATGTTATGAAGAAATTAAGAGATTAACTTTTGTTATTGTTTTCATTTGTTTTGACACTTGAGACAATCAGAATGTTAACTACTACGTCATTTCAACAATGACAGCTGTTATACAATAGTTAACAATGTAAATCTCGTGAACGCAATCCCGCCCTCCTTTATCGGCTGCATTGCACATGTTACGTTCAATAGTATCATAAACTACAACTTAACAAAACTTATAATTGTTAATGAAACTCATTACCACCTTTTACGGAAATTATTCAAATACACGTTAAACTATAGGTTAAATCGGTTCATTTAAAAGTTAAATCATTTCAATCTTGTTTTTCTGATTAATTATTTACTTTAAAAACAAGTGTCATTTCAATATTTGAGTTTTATATAAATTGTTGAAAAATCAATGGAAATAATAACGAAAAAATGTCCAGTCGATGTTTCCAACATTAAATTTCGTAAAACTAAAATTTTGACATTTCATTTGATCTTATAGTTCGAAATTATAAAAGTTGCTTGATTTATCAACAGGCAATTTAAAATTTAATCTGGACGCAATTCACCATCCATCGTTCGATTTAACAAAAATTTTCAGAACAAAAATAATTTGTGTCCTTGGTGGCCGAAGAAATTGAATGGAAATTGTTTCTCAATCGACACAAACTATGTTTGTTTTTTTATTTTATTCGTTTAGATAACACTTGAAAAGTAATTTTACATTTGAACGAAGAAGCAGGACTCATCTGTAATTGTAAGTCTTGTTACCTTTTATCCAAGTCCAAGATACGATACGACTCCGAGCTGGATTGGACTCTGTTAGATATTAGTCAAGGCCTTGGTCTTTTTAAGGATTATGTATTTTTCAAACATGCCCAAGCTCTGAGAATTGTGAATATATCATCTCATATTTAAAACAAAATATATTCCATTTCTAAGATGATAACAAGTGAGAAAACTAAGATTTTAAATTTGGAATTATTTTGCGATTAGTTTTATAAAATAATTCTGTTTGTGATGATCTCATCGATTACTCAAATCATAGTTCGGAACCGGTTTTAATCAAAAATAGTGAGAACAAAAATGTTGAAAAATAGCGGTAAATGTATCTTTTTTTTACCAAATAAGTGAAAAACGTTTCTTTTTTGGTACATGATTAACACTAATTTTACGTAGTTTTTCAGGAGCAACTCCTTTCCTCGGCTTAAATAAATTTACCTGTAAACCAACTTTAATTTTTTTAGTAAGAGCGCCCTGGGGGAATACAGCCTGTACTTGTGGCACAACAGTACTCGATACCATTCCACCTTCAGGTCCAATTGCATGAACTTCTTGTCGTACACGTGATACAATTGCAAAATATTGTGGGAAATCGTAAGTAACGAAACGACAAATGCGACCACCGCCTAATTCATCCATTTGGGCAGCATCTGTTAAAATTAGTCAAAACAAAAGACACATTTAAATGCCAAATATAAAAATAATAGCAAAAATATTTATTACCTTCCGGTTCAAAACATTCATTCCAAATATCATGAATAATTTCATCTGAATTTTCAATGGAATGTTCACGCCATGTTTCACCATTATCCGAACGAAGTATTACAATTTCCCGCTCTTTACCACGCAACGAAGCAAAATGTGGTACCTCCATAACAACGGGGCCTAAAAATTTGGCGGATACGGGTCCCAATTCAAGGACGCGACTTGCAAGCGCTTCACCTTCCATTAAAGGAGGTGGATGCATTGTTCTTTGTGGTTTCACATAACGACAAGTAATACGGGTTGGTTGTGCTGTTGATCTGGCCGGTACTATGATACGTACACCACTATGACGACATCCACGCATGGCTCCGCCACGTGCGTCAACCAAAAATGAAACGAGGAAACTGAAATATTGATATTAATGAGAATGAGATTGAACCAAAATATATTTTATGTTAAATATTGTATGGTAATATATTTTTTTTTAAGTAAACTAGTAAATTATAATTAGAACTTACTTCTTCCAATGTAATTTACTATCCATATAGCAATAAGCAAGATTTATTATAGTTAACTATTAGTAAAATGCAATGATATAAAAGTAAAACACAATTCTTACCCGACATGCTGTGGATGTTTATCAATATTGATATTATCAATCGTGTACCTTCCATCGACCATAGTTTGTGAAGGTTGAATATGTTGTGGACTAATTACGTCTTCGATAGCAGTTGGTGGCATCTGACTAGAATCAGTACTTTGTACCATTCGGTTTGAATCAATACGCTCATCACGTGTTACGTCAATTGGTAGAGAATCGTCTCCCAATGATTTCATTTCATCAACAGTTAGATAGCGATATGGTTGATCCGAAAGGACTGTGTCTTCACCTATAAGATTGGTTTAAAATACATTATTTTAAACTGTCTTTAAAGGAAAAATAAATGGTAGTAAGGATGTTTTAAAGTTTTATGCCAATCAGGTTATAAATTGAAAATTTCGAAAAAATAGTATGAAAATGTAAATTTGTACAATGTAATGAAAACTTACGAGATATCATGCAATCACCATGAAAAAATGGAAGATAAATGTGGCTACCATTTGCATATCTATGCTGATTAATTTTCAATTCATAACAAGCATCCAAATCAGTTGTTTCGCCTTTACAATATAGGCGCGGTAATTTTTAAGTTAAAATAGAACAAGATGCGTATAAATATTGCGTGCGTCGCGGATTTTCCAATTACAATTTTAAATTTTTTTATGTAAATTTGGGAGTAAATTTTTTTAAGATAATTTTATACTTTTATTAATTTGTGCAAAAATATAAGAAGAAATCGTTAAATGAGTTAATAACATTAAAAATTTACAAAAATGCCGAGAATCTGATAAACTTAAATTTGTGTGCCGGTTAATAAATTTCTGATTGAGATTACTAAAAGTTTTTCTAATTTTTGTCTGAAGATCGTTGTAGATATTCTTGGGAAGGCATATTTCTCTCTTTTGGTTTTTGAACAATGTGGAATAAATGCACACGATTCAATGTGCTTTTTTGACAGCTTTCAGTACCTCGGAGTGGTGAGGTGTACCAATGCAATATTTTTTCTTACTAAATTTTTAATTACAATTGTGCCCCACTTTTCAAAATCAAAACAATTTTAAAGTGAAAATGAAGTGATCTAAATTGAAAAGCTACCTTTAAGTTAACTTCTCGAAGTTACCTAGCGGTTAATGTAAAAAGTATTGGCGATTAGTAGAAAAGTAGTTTTTACAACGTATGAGCATTTTCAGAATTCGCTCATCAAGCAATTTGTACAATATCTTTGTTCTGTTTAAGTTATCGATTTTTCATTTTAATTCTATTAACTACCAGGTGGCACAACCATCAAATGAAGTAAATGTTTTTCAAAATAATTCTTTTCATTTTTACTTTACAACTGTTCAACTTCGTTTCTTCGTGTTGAATTGAACTAATCTATAATTTAAGTAAGTAAATTAATTAGCCCAAAAAATTTACCTGAGACATTCAGGTACCAATGATTTATTTTAATTATACCTAGTATTTCTTTTATTTTTATGTATCGCAAAGAAGTAACAGATTATATGGCAAATGAATTTCCGCAACAGAAACTAAACAATTTCAAGCGATTAAAAGATCGTGTATTAAAATATAAAATGAGAATATCTGTCATTTGAGAATGTAGGAGACATCAAGAAATTCATAATCTATATTTGACGTTAATTTTTGGTACTTTTAGTAACCGTATACGAATCAAATGTCTTTTCGCAAATTTCTTTCATATAAGACTCTCGAACTTGGTAACAATGAAATGAGATAATTTAAGCATGCATAACTAACAAGATCTAAAGAATATTAAGAAAATTTTCGAATAGTAGTCTAAAAATCTGCAGTATATTACCTCCTTCTTCTTCGGAGTCCGACATAAATGTTTCGTGCATTGATTCTGGAGCAACAACACGATATTTTTCTTCGGCCATTGATGTCTGCATTGGGGAAGTAGCATCCTTAGTAACGTTTTTCAATGAGTCGAGTACACTTATATAGCCCAATTTTTGCGCAATATTAAGTGGAGTTTGGCCGTTCTGTGGAATAATAAAATCGGTATAAATACTGATAAATAAAATATATGTTATTAATAAAAACTTGTATACGAACCGCAGTTAATGCATTCGAATCGGCATTATTTTCAAGAAGTAAATGCACAACATGACTATGTCCTTGTTGTGCAGCCTGATGCAATGGCGTATAACCAATCGTTGTAGCGGAGTCAACATTTGCTCCATTTTGTAATAAGAATCTAACCATATTGGCTTGGCCAAAATGCGATGCTACGTGTAATGGTGTGTATCCAGCTTTCGTAATCGTGTCAATGTTCGATCCATGTTTAACCAATATTTGAGCAACATTGACTTTATCTTCTTGTGCACATAAATGCATTGGTGTTAAACCATTACGTGCCTGGTGATTTGGATAAGCTTTATGTTCGAGTAGTAAACTTGATATTTCTGTATGACCTTCTTGTGCACTTAAATGCAATGGGGTAAACCCAGCTTTACTCTCAGCATCCGCTTGTGCCCCGTATTCTAGTAGTGTAGCAGCAATATCCATTTGATTTTTGCGTGCAGCAATATGTAATGGAGTGTGTCCATTTTTAGCAGTTGCGTGGGGACTGGCCCCTTTGTCCAACAAGAGTAGTGCAACGTTTTGATGATCATAATGGCTGGCGACATGTAATGGTGTTACACCATTCTTTCCCTGTGCATCAACTGGTGCGTCTTTTTGTAATAATAATTGAGCAACTTTAAGATTACCATATTTTGCTGCTAAATGTAATGGTGTAAATCCTTTTTTGGTTGTAGCATCGAGTGACGCGCCATTTTCAAGTAAAACTCCAGCAACCTAATAAAAATTGTACGGGTTTTTCGGTATTTGTATATGGCCTAAATATTTTTGTATACAACAAGTTTACAAGACAACAGGTACATAATAAGCACGTGTATGGAATCGACATGTTTAACTAAATAAATTTTCATCAAAATTGAAGAAGAAAATATTAAAATATAAACTTAATTGATTCTCAGATTAGTCTTAAGTCGTAAAATCATTTTGAGGCAAAGGGGCACATATCCGATCTACTGATATTTAATATTTTTATTTCTTCAATTTTGACAAAAAAAAAAAAAAAACAATGTGTGTTCGTAAAACTAAAATGCTCAAATAAAATAAAATTGTGATTTATAATTTAAAAATTAAATTTTATTTAAAAATTAAAACGGAAATTAAATAAACTTAAAACAAAAATAAATTATAAATAACAATCCATTATTAAATAAATTAATTTTCAAATAAATAAAATAGGCAGTAGGTAAAGTAGGTATAGGAATAGTGCATCTTTGACCTTAAATTTCTTAAAATTATGACAATTATTTTCGTTTCTACTAATTCTTTTCCTTAAATGCTTATATTAGCGTCACAAATTTCCAAACAAACAATAGTAAAAGTACTTTTTTAGTCATTTTGAATATTTACAATTCACTCGCAATAATGATTTTGTACTGATCCTTTGCTACTCTTGTACTTGTCAGTTTCTATCAAGTGATTCACTAGAAACGTGTTATGCCTTGTACTTGTCAAACAGAATGAATTAAAACTTTTCTTAATAACGTACAATTAAACTTCTTCTTCATTTCAGATTTTAAATGTAAATGTTACTAGCTCTAGTTCTTAAATTAGGAATCGACTCATATATAGCTAATATTTCCGGATAAAACTTTTAAAGCGTTTAGAAAACATTAATTAACTAAATTATGTAAGAGCTTAAATAAAAAATTCTTGATGCCTTATCCAAAATAATTGCATTAAATAAACTGTATCTATGTGATCCATAATTTTTTTACAAATTAAATTTTTTACCTCATCTTGTCCCTCTTTCGCCGCTATATGCAAAGCAGTGTACATATCTTTAGTTGTTGCATCAACTTGGGCGCCATGTTGCAATAATAGCATAACAATGTCAACGTTACCAAGTCGTGATGCAATATGCAATGGTGTTTGTAATTCACGAGCTCGTGCATCTACTTGTGCTCCATTCCGCAATAAAATTCGTATGATATCGGTCTACAAAAGTTTAATGAAAAATACAACAAACATTCAAAGTATGTAATTTTAATTTTGTAAATTACCTGATTTGCCCTGGCTGCAAGATGTAATGGTGTTTCTCCACGCACAGTTGGAACATCAGGACTGGCATCGTGTTGTAATAAATAAATAACGATATTCATGCAACCCATAAATGAAGCCACATGTAATGGGGTTAACCCACTTTCTGTAGTAGCACTAATACTTGCGCCATGTTTTAATAACAATTCGACGACTTTAATTCTATTTTTCTTGCATGCAATATGTAGCGGTGTAAATCCGTTTAATGCTCGGGCATTGGCATCTGCGTTTCGATCTAGTAATAGTTTTGCGACGCGTACATGGCCACAATGGGCAGCCACATGTAATGCTGTTAAGTAATCCACTGTTACTTCATCGACGGGTGCACGATGATATAAAAGTATGCGTGCTGCATCTACATGTTCTCCTTGCGCTGCCATATGTAATGGCGCTAGACCATTTTTAGTTTTAGCACTAATTGGGGCACCACGTTCTAATAGCATGTCTACGACTTGTTCGTTTCCTGAGCGAGCGGCGCAATGTAACGGTGTGAGGCCGTCACGTGTTTTACTCTCGATGTTTGCTCCTTTTTCCAAGAGCAGTGATACCATATTTGTTTTACCCCATTTTGCAGCTACATGCAACGGGCTTATATTATGTTTAGCCGCATAGTTAACGTCGGCTCCCTTTTGAATTAATAAATTTGCAATTGCTTCATTGCCATAATGTGATGCAATGTGGAGTGGTGTAAAGCCTGATTTTGATGTCACGTCCGGGTTATGATCATTCTGAAATTAACAAAACAAAATTGGCCGATTATAATAGGAAAAAATTTGTTTACAGCCAATTCCACCTCAAGTAGCAGAGTTGCAGCTTTAACATCATCTTTTTTAGCTGCAATATGCAAAGCTGGTAATCGAACTTTGCCTCTTGTGTCACTTTCAAGTAATACTGCAACAACTTTATCATGTCCTTGTTGCATTGCCACGGCTAAAGGTGTGAAACCATCTTCTGTTGCTAAACTTTGGTTAGCTCCATTTGCCAGCAATAGTTTCACTACGGAGTCATGGTTTTCTTGCGCTGCCATATATAGAGGTGTAAATCCATTTTGTGATTGTACGTTAACCGATGCAGCATGCTGTATAAGCAATTTGACAACGTCTTCTTGGCCTGCAAGGGATGCTATATGAAGCGCTGTGTTACCTTTTTTTGTAGCACTATCAACCTTTGCACCTCGCTTTAGCAATTCAGCAACTACATGTACGTGTCCATCTTTTGATGAAAGATGCAGAGCATTTAAGCCATTCTGTAAATATTAAAAATGTTATTATAACGGAACTCCACACAACTAATTGTTATAACTTACAGCATTTGATGTGTTTATATCTATATTATTTTTAAGGTGTTCTAATACTTTATCAAGATTGCCCGCTCGTGCCGCACGTAGAAATGATGTATTTCCATCGGACTGTAAATAAGCAAAATAAAAATACGTTTACATATGTTCTCTAGTCTCTAAAGTTTTATTTGATAAATCAATAAAGGCTAAGTCACGAAGAGGACGAGCTTTACATAATACGAAATTAAGAAATTGAATTTATGTAACACGCCCTTTTTGTTGGTGAAAACTCCTACGACCGAACTAAATAATAATCAGATCAATTTTCTAAATATAAACGTTTAATAGGTTTTCTAGTTTATTGGCACAACTTAATTTGCAATCCATTCAATCAACATTCGTGTCTTTTAAACATTTTCCCAGTCATTAGAATACAACAGGGTGAGAAAAAAGTATGAGAATTTAAATTAATTTAAATGATTGTCATTTTTTACAGAATCATAATATTTGCCCACCCACATTCACCGCTCATAGATCCTTTCCATATACATATTTAAATTTAATATTATACAAACAACATTATGAAGTTCGACATGCCGGCGTCATTTTAACTTTATAACAATCAATATAAATTATGCACTTCCATGGCTAAATTTAATAAATTTAAAATATTTTACCAATCGCTTGAAACATCCCAACATTGCTGTACTAAACAAACATATTATTTTGAATTAACGAGCAGCTTTCTATATTAAAATATGAGTTGCACGTAATTAAGTGGACTAATTTAATTAGTCACTGCACTTTGATTAATTAACAAACTTAATAATTTAATACTTCGACCGTAAAAAACCACAAAAAATCTAAACAAAACTTTTCAAAACAATTTCAGTACTAAAGTTTAAACAAAGATGAATATTTTTTGTGTCGTGATAATGAAAAATCTAAATTCAACAGTAGAAGAAAATATATTAACGTGAGCGACATAATAATTTTCCGAAAAATTCGGCAAATGCGCATGCCTACCATACAAATGAAAATATGTATAGAGCAAAAGCAGGATTGGGATAAATGTTTAGGACATTTTATATAGTGTGTAAGAAAGTTTGTACATATTGACAATATCCATATTCAACTTGTTAGTGCCGATGATGTAAGATGGTTTTTTTCTTTTGTGGGTTTGCTTCAAATTTCATACTATAGGTTTGGTAAGCTGTGGTGTGTTGGATTCGTTGTATAAACATAGATTTTTGTTGAATTAATTTCGTTTTTGTAATATCAAAATGTTGCGGTTGCATGTTAAAACACAATCTATTTTTTATTTAAATATATTACATATCATTTAGTTGTTCATTATTAATTTATTTTATTTTTGTTTGGTATGTTGGACTTTTTAAATAACCTCGAAAAAATTAATATTAAAAGTTTACTGATTTGCTTTTTCCAAACGGTATCATTTTTAATATTCATTTTTGCAATGCTTTTCAAACATGTACGGTATAAGAGGTACACACGATATTAAATTTTAATACTTTTCACAAGAATTTGTATAACTACTCGTTGAATATTTTTGGTATGAGAAGTTTGTATATATGTAATTGGAAAATGTTATGGCAAAAATACTTGTTCTTTAATAATATTAATGAAATTCAAGTAGCCCGCCCGACTTTCAAACACATGTTTGAAATACAAGTTTGAATTGCGTATTATTTTGGTGGCGTATGTTGAACCTTTGTAAATAACATGTAGGTCGAGTATATGTTTAGATAGACTGTGTACCAGTAACAGATCACCAGCGGGAAATTTATGAAATCCGGGGCCCTATTCTTGAAATCGGTGGAAATTTTCGTAATCGGAATACAACTTGCTATGAAATTCTTTATATTACTAAAATTTTTCGCCGGCTGCTTTAATCATTTTTTCAAATTTGTGTCTAAATTTTCTATTATTTATTTACCTACTAAGGGATTTTTTTTTATTTTTTTGTAAAATAATACCAGCTAAGTACTACCTTAGGGAACTTTTGATTTTCTTATTATCAAAAACTCCCTAAGGTAGTACTTTTAGTATAGTGAACAAACAGTTGCTCAAATTGAATTTAAGCAAAAGCAAAATACTTGTTGTTTATAAACTAATGTCAAAAATATTACGTATAAATTTAAAAAATTAAAATTTATAGAAGTATTTAGAGAATTCCATCCTTAAATGAAGAATTTACTCAAAATTTTTATATACCTACATATTTGAAGTTATTTTGTGCCGTGGTTGCCGCGGGGTAATTGTTTTACCACTTTTTGTTTTATGTGAGTATTACGTGTGAAGCAAAAGATTTCATGAAAACTATTCGGAAATTAATTTTACCAATGTGTGTATGTTTTATTAATGAAAAAAATTTAAAAAAATATGTTGCCCCGGTATGCAATTTTCCCACTGTTTAGGAAATATAGTTCTAATTCCATACTAAATTCCGTGCTACAAAATATCAAAGGTAAAAAAAAATTATTTTGGACAATAATTATTTTGTATTATTCTCCAGTTTCATGTGCCAGGTTGACGGATAGATATGCTGTACGATTTCGTGAAGTTTCTAACTATTAAAGTAAATTTTTAGAAATTATAGTGCAAAATAAGCAGGTTAATATAAATCTATTTTAATACGGCGTCCCCTATATGTACATTCAAAATGTAAATATATTTGTGACGACGTAAATGGTTGATAAAATTTTCTTATGATAGTGCAGATCTTAAATTGGTTGACGCATAGCAGATGAAAATATTATACATAAATATTTTACTGTATTTATCTAAATAAAAAATATTTTTTTAAAAAAATATTGGGACTACAAATTAGTTCAGTCCGTTTTCAAAAAGTGGCTCTGAGTATAATACAGTTTCTATAGTAACAGCTGATTTCTGTTGTTTCAGACAGGCTAGACATTTGCCGTTAACATTCACTTGGTATTGGTTTGAGTTTCATACAAAACGTGTTTTTTACGGTGTTGAATATGTCTGATTTTGTGATAACTAAACAGCATTTGCGGGAAGTGTTAATTTTTTGTTATAATTGGAAGCTAAAGCACAATGCTTGTAGAAGTTTACGGTAATAATGCTCCAACCGATAAATCATGGATAAATCAGAGAATGGTTTCAACGCTTCAAAAATGATGATTTCATGAAGATAAGCCTCGCATAGGACAGACAACAAAAACCGTAGACGATGAATTAGAAGCATTGCTTGATGGAGATCCAACTCAAGCGAGAGAGGATCAGTTTCTATATGATTGAAATCTATGGGCATGATTCAAAAGCAAGCCAATTGGGTCCCTTATGAATTGAAACCAAGAGATGTGGGAAGGCGATTTTTTCCTTGTGAGCAGCTGCTTTAAAACCAAACAAGAAAGGGTTTTTTTTTACATCGGATAGTGGCTGATGACAGTATGGCAAACCTACTCAGTATGGCAAACCTACTTTCAAAATCTGCTAAATCGGAATGACAACGTGACCCCCATTAGAGCAATAGCTCCTCTAGGTGAAGAGGTCTTTGTCGAATATCCCACAGTGGAGAAAGTAGACGCAGCTATTAGTCGATTGAAAAACGGAAAGGCACCCGGTCTCGATGGAATCCCCGCAGAATTGATTAAACTCGGAAGCGTTACTCTTGCAACAACTCTATACGACCTTGTCGTCTGTATTTGGGACCAAGAAGAGCTGCCTGAGAATTAGAAGACCGCGTTCGTATGTCCGTTGCATAAAAAAGGCGACCGTCTTAAATGTGAAAACTATCGTGGCATAGCTCTATTGAACGCTGCTTACAAAGTGTTGGCTAATGTTGTACTTGCCAGACTCATCCCTTTCGCCGAAAACATCATTGGCGACTATCAATATGGTTTTCGACCCAACCGATCAACCACGGACCAATGTTTTACCATGAGGATGATCTTGGAAAAATGTTGGGAGTACAACATAACCATACATCAACTATATATAGACTTCCGACAGGCATATGACAGTTTAAACCGCGACAACCTTTGGGCCGCGCTCATATGCCTAGGAATCCCAGAGAAACTCGTTTCGCTGTGTAAATTAACAACGTCCCAGACTGTATGTAGAATCGTAATTGAAGGAACTGTGTCAGACTCCTTTGAAATAACATCTGGCATTCGACAAGGTGATGCCTTTGCTGTTCAATTTGGCGCTTTAGTACGTAGTGAGAAAAAGCAACATCGAAACTTCTTTGATATGCAGATGATATCGTGCTTCTTGGCCGAAGACCTAGCGATATCAAAGACAGTTTCATACCGCTCGATCGCTGCGCAAGAAGACTTGGTTTGGAGGTGAACAGCAGTAAAACCAAATATCTAGCAACACCCAGGAACATCTCTATGGCGAATCTCGGAATTGGCGACCACAATTTTGATGGTGTCGAAAACTTTAAATACCTCGGGTCAGTTATAACATCACTGAATGAAATGCAGGCAGAAATAAAAGCCCGAATCGCTGCCGGACAACGAGTTTTCTACGCCAAATCAAGATTGTTGCGATCGAAATATCTATCGCAGTCGTGCAAGGTCGCACTTTATAAAGCACTAATAAGACCTGTGCTGACTTTCGGAAGCGAGAGCTGGACCATGACCTCTAACGATTGTAGATTGTTATCTACATTCGAAAGGAAGGTCATCCGTTCAATTTTTGGTCCAATTAAAGTTGCGAACAACGAATATCGGATTCGTATGAATCACGAAATAAAGCAACTCCTCGGAGGCAGCGATATTATCGGATTCATTAAATCCAATCGAGTGAGATGGCTCGGCCACGTGACGACATTGAGCAAGATCTGTAAGCATTAGGATGTCGAAACTGGAGGACGAGAGCAATGGATCGGGATGGATGGAGGGCCATTGTGCGGGCGGCGAAATCCCTTCATGGGATGTGAAAGCCAGAGAGAGAGAGAGAGGGAGAGAGTGGCTGATGACGAGAAGTGGTGTTTCACGATAACCCCAAGAGGAAAAAATGCTACGCTTTGCCCAGTCAGTCGTTGCTGTCGACTTCAACATTAACACCAAAGACAAACATTCATGATTCGAAGGTTATGCTGTGTATCTGCTGGGACCAAAGAGACGTTATGTACTATGAGCTGCTATAACCTGGCGATTCAATTACGAGCGAGCGGTACAGACTACAATTAATTCGTTTGAGCCGTGCATTATACGTGAAAAACGACCGAAATATGAAGAAAGGCATGATAATGTTATTCTTTTGCATGACAACAATCGGCCTCACGTTGCAAAAGTCGTGAAAAATATTTGGAAACGCTCAAGAGGGATATTTTACCGCACCCGCTGATTCTCCGGATATTGCTCCTTCTGATTACTGGTTGGTCCGACGGATGCAACCCAATTTGGCATGCCACTGGTTCACTTCTTTCGAAGAAATTGAAAATTGACTTCAAACTTGGAGCGCATCAAAAGACGAAACGTTTTTCCGAAATAGGATTCGAAAATTGCCTGAGAGGTGGGAACAAATCATAAGCAGCGATGGACAATATTTTGATTAATCTGTTCGTTCATTTTATTTTCAAATAAATGCATTTTTAAAATTAAAAAAACGGACCGAATTAATTTGTACCATCAGCATAAAAAAAAATCTTTAATTTCGAAAGATAATTATTACTAGTTCCACGTGAAAATTACTATGGAAACCGGCTTTTTGGTGGGTCGAAAAGTGTTAAAAATTAATATGGAAAAGTGTATAGACGAAAACCGAGTTTTCAACAAAATTCCAGTTTCTTTCCAATTTTGACTTTATCGATTTTTAGTCGAGATTCCCACCAACTTCGGAACTTTTGTGTCACTTTTCTTTGGCGAGTAGAATGGATTTTCTTGTAATTTATAGGGCTCTTTCGAGAGAAAAAGCGTAGTTTTCGATGGCATTGCATATTGGGGTATTCCATGACAACCGCATTTTTATTTCAAAATGAAATTTGGGGGCATTGCATGTATAAAAAGAAATTAATAGAAAGACAACTGCCATATATTAAGGAAACACATCTTCATTTATTTGTGTGTCTTTGCTTTATCTTACTTTTTGTACGGTATTTTAAAAAATTGCATATACCATTGTTGACAAATTCAAATTTGAATTTCTTTTCAAGATACCAACCCATAAAATTGTAATTTTTCTAACTCTAGTGGTCAAAACGATAAATTAAGATAGAATAATTTTATTCATATTCTACAAAAATATGGAATACTGACGGATTGTACGTGAAACATTGCGGTGACAAGAATATTCCTGTTTGATCAAAATAACAATAACCGTGTTTTATTATTCGAGTACTACCGGAGCCGAATGGCAAAATGTCTACTGAAACTGCATCTATTATTCACTGGTGTCGCTATACGATAAAAATGAATAATAAATGCATCCATAAAACATTTCTTCATCACTTGAAATATACTAATTAACATTTATTTTGACATGACGATATAAACAAGAATTTATCTTAATGCGTTTCAAATTTTTATTGTAAGATTAAGTTTCTAATGGTTTCAGGGGTTTACCATATAAAGGCCTTTTCAAATTTCCCATTGAGGGGGAAAAAATAAATAGGTAGAACAAAATAATTGTATGTCGATTTTCAACTTTAAAGTTGAATGAAAAATCTTAGTTTAGAGTAAATAAATTAATTATTTGTAAAAATAGCGCGCTAAATATAAGTTTTGACATAGAAAATTGGATGCTCCGGATACATCTATCGGGCGCTAATAAAAAAACATGGCAAATAACGTGTTAAATTTAAGTTCAGTGTGAATTAATTTCTCTTGCAATGGGAATTAATCCAGTAAAAAGTGGCTGTGTATCGGTCTACGTTAAATAATAATTCCGGTGACAAGAAAATTCTTTTTTGATCATATTGATGATCACGTGATAAATTTACATTCATTCGGGGTTTTCCTCGTCATAGTATAAAAGTATAATAATATTATAATATTATTTTTTATTTGTTGTGTTCGGATCGAATTAAGTAAAAAAAAAATATTTATTGAAAACCAAAATAGTTATAAATTATTTATATTTCGCGTCTTATTTTGAAGCATCATCAGAAATATATTATAAATTACAATTTTTTATATTAAACATTAAAATTTAACAAACTGTAGTTAGACCATAACCATTTTGGTTTTCAATAAATAATTTTGTTCATTCAATTGGATCCGAATTGGACAACGAATAAAAACAGAATCAATGAGATACAATTTGTTGATTGAAGATCGTGTAACATATAAAATATATCAAATATGTACATATATTAATAATATCCCATTTTATCAAACGCTCAATTTAAAAGGGTTAACTTCAAACCGTGCGATGGAAAACCTACATGGATTGTATGTGTAATGGAATAGTACCCGTGTTTTTTTTTTATTAGCGCAAGATAGATGTATCCGGAGCACCCATTTATTTATTTAACTCCAAACTAATATTTTTCATTCGACTTCGAGCCGCTATCGGGATCCTGCCGCTATCCATTTCAATGGGAAATTTGAAAAGGCCGGACAAGTGATGCAGTGGTTAAAGCTTCGGCACTTGGACCGGGAGGTACTGGGTTCGAATCCCATCAGAAGCCAGATGCAAATCGAATTTTCATCATCAACTACAATCGGTGATGTTAATAAACACAACTGAGACCCTCTGATGGAGTGCAGAATTCAGCGCCGACCCACCGTCCATGTCAATGTACAGGTTGACATTGAGCTTGCAATGTGCAGGTGGTATACTGTAGTTGTGTGAGTAGGTGAATAGGGAATGGGTTAATGATGTAGCATGAATGCGTGGTATCATAATGGGCCAAAAATGGCCTAAGTGTAAACCACTGAAACCTAACCTTGAAAAGGCCTTTATTTTATAAAGTAACTACTTTGTAACCCCTGAAACCATTATAATCTTAATCTTACACTAAAAATTTGAAACTTGTACTTTTACTTTATACTAAAATTGTAACTGCAATAAAATGACAATTTAGTTGTGAGTTCTAAAAACAATTTTGTGACAAACAGTACAAAATTATCACCTATTTAATTTTTCGTGACTTTAAATTTTCTTATAAAATTAGTGTGAATACAATTTTTAAACCGTTTTTGTATTGAATTAAATCGAAATTACAAAATTCAAAACTAAATTATTAAATAAAAGTTTAATAATAAAAAAAATTGTATAATGGATTATTGGGATTTTGCAGTTTATTAACAATTTTCACGTAATATTGTTTGGCGAAATATGTTAAAAGTTGAGTACAATTTAGCACTGAAACTGTAACTACTACAAACTGCGTGTAAACGGCTAAACATAACGGTGTAGTAATTAATAAAATTGATTTCCTCTAGTTTCAGTTGGAGGTATTAGAGCACTTGGTGGGAGAATTAGTGAAATAAATATGCTCACTTCTTTTAGAATAAGACTTAATTTTAAGATGTTGAGACAATTAGTATTAAAAAATAAATTATTATTAGTGTTTTTATATTTGAAGGTTTGTTAACATAACAACATAACATCAGCAAACGATCTAAGGGATTATCAGATTACTTAATCATTTTTATCGTAAATAATGATTTTTGGATAGAGAATTGGACTAGCTGTATATTCTTAGGTGCTTAAGAAGAATTGGGGGCCAGCGGTTATAGATAAATTTGATAATCATGCAGTAATTAAATTTTATTGAATATGAAAATATTTATTTTGTTCTTTGGTTGATAATTTCTATAGGTAGATTGAATTTATATTTTAATTCTTTAATAATAACTTGTATCTTAATTATAGACATTTGAGATACCTACTATATTAGTATGTATAACATGTATCTAGGAGTTTTAAGTTGCTGAACGACTGGAAGCATGATGTTTTTTTGACAACTAAAACTATGGCATTTTGGCCATGTGTTCGTTTACAACACACAACGCGTTTTGGTTATCCAAACTTATTAAGAAAATGGTCGTTCTGTCAAAGAAACTTTTCGTCAATTACGTGATGATTTTGCTCAACATGGACAGCTTTTTATGAAATGTGGTCCTTTGATGTTTAGATGCAGGCCTGTAACGGGAGCCGTGGTGATTACGCGAACGACCTTGTATTCCATTCGTTAATGGCATAGAACCAAATTTCCTTTTCAATTAAAAGTTTTGAATTCCTAACATACATTATTTGTTTTTTTTAATATAAGAAAAAATTAACAGATGGAACACCCTTCAGTTATTTTTAAGAAATTTGATGTCACATGCTAACCAATTTATTATATAACTACTAACAATTATACTAACTAATTAATCAGACAGGTGTTGATAACCGGGACAATTTCTGTGCTATTAATAATCGTGTGCTATACTCCGCTTATAAGAATGGTAAAAATTGAAAAATTGAGCAGCTATTCTCCGCATGGTGTAAGCATGGTGTTCAGCTTATAAAAATGGTAAAAATTGATTTATTTATCAATTTTTATATTTGACCTAATTCTGTTTTATGCATTTTCTAAAATAAAAATTAACTAAATCAGATTTAGCAAACTTGACATGCTCTATATTTATCTATATTTATATTCAGATAGTATCGTATAATGAGCATGCTATATTATCACTATTGCATGTTACAAATAATTAAAAATTAGCAATTATTAATCGTAAATTGTTTGTTTATTTAGTTAAATTAAATTGGTTTATATTTTTCTTCTGACAACATAAAAGCTGTCTAGTAAATCATCACTCAGGCGTTCATAATTAAACCGTGTCTTCATAGCTTTACTTAAAAAATGTATCTAGCATGAATGCATGGTTTAGAGGCATAGGAAACTAGTTACAAAACATGTTTTGTTACAAGCCACTGTTTAAAGCGGGAACCGGCCTAAAATATCCTAACACAATAAATCTAATAGATTTTAGTTTAAAACCTTGTGGTTATAATTATGTAATAATATCCATAAAAATCTTAAAACCAATTTGTCATTGGAAGTATGTATTAATATATAAAATTAAAGGCACACGCCATATATTCATAATATAAAATATCCTTAATTCGTAATAACAACAAAAATCGTATAATTTTAAGCACGCTGCCACACCCTATGCCAAAATTGACTATGCCTATGTATTATGTGTATTTTTCTAAAATATTCACACAAATATTTTACAGTGTATCGCATACATACATATATTTAATAAAAAAGACCGGAAAATCGATATTCCACCCCAAATTTACCGCACACCGCGCCGAGTCCTGACTCATTCCAGAAATGTTTTCATTTTTTTCATCACTACATGGGAATAAAATTGTTGAATGTGAGTTTTATTCGTATCCATAGACGTAAAATTCATTGTTGCCGGTTTTCTTATCATAAACGTAAGAGTCAGTGGTGTACAATTTTTTAAACTATTTTCATCCCCTATTTTCACAAAGTTTTTGATGAATATGAATTGTAACAATAGTATCATGTGCATGTTTATGTAAATACATTAACAAAGTGTATGGGGGATATGCACTTGTTAGGTGCATTTTTATTTTATAGGTATATACGAGTAATTATTAAATATTCAGCTCATATTGCAGTTACAATTCTAAACTCTTTCATTTTTTTTCTTGGTTTTCATGACTTCACGTTGGTACGAGTGAATGTTGAATCTGAGTATGAAATAAAATAATCGATAGAGAGAACTGCTTTTTGTTAGAAAAATTTCTATTCATCTTATTTCTCCTAATAAACATAAAACACATATTAAAGTACAAATTGCAAGCATAAAATTTATATATTCGATACATTCTAGAGTAAAGAATCAGATTTATTTAATTCAATACTTATTATAATTTTGAGCCGCAAATTAACTTTACGAGATACCTATAATCACATGTTCTTCAAATTAGTGCCATTTTGGGAGTTCGGGATATTTTGAATAAAATATTTAGCTATGCCGGGTGTTTCTTTTAAACTGAGACGATCAAATATCTCGAAAAATAGTCACTCTACGGAAAAAATGTCCATAATCAAAATTTAATTATACCGGGGGAAATACATTAGTGCAAAAAAATAGTCCCCCACCCCCCGCTTTGTAGGTGGGGCGGTGGTAACTTTTAAACTAAGATATGAAGCCATATTTTTTATTGCAGATACGGATTCTACGACTAAAAGTACGTATGATTTGAATGAAATATTTTGTTCGGTTCATGATAGATGGCGTTTGTAATCGACGAAATTCAATTTTTTCAATTTCTTCTTCATAGAACAGACGCATTCGATTCTGCAATACGTTTGAAATAAAAAACATCACGTTTTCATTGGAAATACTCGAAATTCGTCATCAAAACAATTTATTCAGTTTTGTAAATCACATTTAACGTTTGTGTTATTTCTTATCTTCTTGTTTTTCGTAATTGCAAAATAAACGATAAAATACTTTAGAATGGATCGTTTAACTGTGCCAGAGAAAATTGAAATGGTTCTGGTTTATGGAGAAGCTGGCAGAAATCTTGAAAATGCTGTTGCTATTTACGCTCAACGTTTTCCGGATATAGGATTCGTTGACGTGCTTCATTTGGCCGTACTATCAAACAATTTATTACTGATGGAAATGTTCAACCGAAAAAGAGGACCCGTAAATGAAATTGCTGTATTGGCAGCAGTGGCTCATAATCCTCATGTTAGTACACGAGAAATAGTTCGCGATTCCGGATTGTCCCTCACCAGTGTTTGGAGAATTTTAAAACGGCACAAGTATCATCCATATCATGTGTCGTTACACCAAGATCTTCAAATCGGGTAACTTTTTGTCAATGGGCACGTGAACAAATACAACAAAACCCCAATTTTTTTCGTTGCGTAATGTTCTCTGACGAATCGTCTTTTACAAACCATGGAACGGTTAATCGGCACAACATGCATTATTGGAGTGTTACAAATCCGCACTGGCTTCGTCAAGTTGAACATCAGCGTCCTTGGACTGTCAACGTGTGGTGTTGAATAATTGGCAACAAACTCATAGGCCCCCACATTATTGAAGGCAACTTGAATGGTCAAATGTACAGAAACTTTTTGGAAAATGAACTGCCAATATTACTTGAAAATTTGAACTTAGAAGTGAGAAGGAACATGTGGTTTCAACATGATGGTTGTCCTGCACACTATTCGGTGGTGGCACGTGAAATATTTACTTGATCGTGATTTCAATGGTCGCTGGATCGGTAGAGCTGGTCCGATAAATTGGCCCGCCAGATCACCAGATCTTACTTCGCCAGATTTCTTTTTGTGGGGCTATCTCAAAGACAAAGTTTACAAACAAGAACCAACAACACGTGAGAACATGATTGAGCGAATCAGAAATGCGTGTGCTGAAATTCAACCAAACACACTTCTCAGTTGTGTACAATTATTGGAAATGCGTATTAATAAGTGCTTTGAAGTCATGTATATGCTTATTAATTCGCTTCTTTTAAGCTTATAATTAAAAAATTTAATAATAAGTGTTTATTTTTATAACAAATTTAATTAACTTTTTATTGAAGTTGATAGTCATTAAGGCAATTAATTGAATTCAATTGTAAAATAAAAATTTGCAACGCTTGATTTAGCATCCTTGTGTACGAAAGAAAAAGCGCTTAGAAATTTTTTTATTTAATCTTTTTCCTGGGGTCTTACATGGTTTTCGTCGTTTATTTTTCGTTATTGAACGGTAGCCGTCGAAAATAAACGATGGAAACCATAACCATAGTAAGGCCCCTGGTATTTGATTGAATTTGATGTCTTGGTAGATCTACATTGAAACTATTCATAAAATAAAGGTAAATTTAAGTATACTTTAATTAGGAACAAACACCTTTTTTCTTAGATACGTTGTTATATTGCGTGGCTATCCATTCCTTGAGAAACATTTTCACAAATAGTAAGATTAAAAATTTGATTAAATATATATATGATTCTACACAGAGTAATGTAAGTTTATACACGTTTCAAAGGTTGCTGATATAGAGAGGGGGGAGGAATGGGGGATAGATGAGTCATTGTCCTGAATGCTTAATTAACTTGTCAGCGTACTAGCTCTAGATTTCTGTTATATTACTGTGTGGAATGCTCTTTTCAGTTTTTAAATTTTTTATTAAAGTGTGCATTATCAGGACCTGTAATATTTAGTTATCCTTGCAATGGAAGCGTCTAGGTGTAAATGAAATTTAAATTCTTGTAAATCAAATTCAAATTTTTATATTTCAGGTTGTAAACATTTTACAATTTAAATTCAGAGCTCAACAATTTTTTAACATTACATATATTATTAAATTTGAGTTGAACTTCGATTTCCATACTATCAGTGCAATTAAATTACATATCCTTTTGCATAAGGTATACATTACTGGATTAAGAGCAAACATTTAAAACTGGCTTAAAGCTTACTTAAGTGGACACTATCGAAAAGAAAAGTTAGACGACACCAAAGTTATAATACCAACAGTTAGTTTACCGGACAAGTGGTACAGTGGTTTCAAAGCCAGCGGCTGGATGCAAAGCGAATTTTCGTCATCGATTACGATCGGTGATATTAATAAACACAACTAAGACCCTCTGTTGGAGTGCAGAATTCAAAACCGACTTACCGTCGGTTTGCAACGTTTGCAATGTGCATACTATACTGTAATTGTGTGAATAGGTGGTATGTGCGTGAATTAGAAGGTGGTATTAATTGACCTTCAAAGGATATTAAATCAACTGGACAGTTAATATTTTCTTAAAAAACATAGTTTGCTTAACCTAACTTCAGAGAGAAAGCATGATTTACATGTTGACGATAAGACCAAACTGATCAACTTCAAATTAACTTTAAAGACGATCGATATGAACCTGAGAATGTTCGATCGATATGAACCTGTTCCATAGAATGTTTCAAAGTAGTACCAGTGTTTGATAGTAAATATCTATGTCTATCTATAGATATGAACCTAAATTTCAAAACTTGCTTAATTTACCATATCATATTCGCAAAACGCATTAATTATTGGCTTTTTCAATTTGATAATTCAAATGTGGTAAACCCCCGTACCATAACCGTACACATAGATTGACAGCATAAATTCCACATCATGCTATCTGGCTACAAAATGTTTCCTACTTATCTTGTTCCTCTCAGTTTTGTATCTATTATCTTTTACGTTTGTTTTAAGCTACGTATATATTTGTAACACAACCGACCCGCATTTTAGAAGTTCAAAATCCACTAGTTATTTCACTCCTATGCACAAAAAACACATTTGTAAATCTTGCTACATTGTAATGTAATATTTTGCAGTAAAACTACCCACACTGCTCCTATGCGTTTACTCAAATCATTTATTGCGCATGTCCAGCAAGTGAGATATCATCTCACTAAAATGGAAGACCTCAGATTGTTGGTCTCTATTTTGTGACATAACATAATAAGTGATGCTGGTACGAATAATTCAGAAAAAAGTAGCCAAAGATTTTCCATCCAGCACATAACGATAGCCTACAAGTAAGACTTTTCTAAATTCTGCAATATCTTAGATCTCAACGTGATGAATAACTCATAATTTCATCACAGCTCAAACTTGTTTCGATTAATTTGTATTCGACGTAGGAAATTTTAGACGTACTGAACTCGGATTGCAAGATACTAGCGTGCCTACTTTGGTAGTTGAAAGTTGGTTGAAAAAGGACATCACATCACAAGTAAGATAACATTTTGAAGTTAAATGAAGCAACCAGGAAGAAGTACCTCGGCTTCAATTCAATTAATGACTCCTAAATCAAAAAAAATTTATCAAAAAATTTTGAGGACAGCAGACACCTCTCTTTAAATCATTTTGCCTTTTATGTACGGAACTATCAAGTTCAGCTTAGTATCAATTTTTTGGATAAATATCTGCCAAACAAACTCAAGATAGCATCTAATTTTAGGAATGTTAATAGTGGTCACAATACACATTTTTTCTTTGTATATATAATTATTTATTTTATTATTTCTTTGAATTTCTAAAATAAATCAACCAAATATTTAATTGGTTAACTTGTATACATATCCATATCAAATACTTAATTTAAACAAAATCTTTAAAACATATGGTATTAGGTATTTCTATTACACTCATTACAGTCTTGTTAGATTTATGAATATGTTTTAGCTCCTAGAAAAAATAACATGGGGATCTTAAAAAGTCACATATTCGAATTCAAAGAGCATATGGGAACGTAGCTAGGGCTGCTTTTAGGTTGATTCCAATATTTTAATTTTAATTAAGAGAATATTAAAGGTTCAACTTGCGGTGGTTGGTTTTTTTAACTACAAGAAACACCACACAATTTAATTATTTATCAACGGGCATTTATCCTTAGAAATAATTAACCAAAATAGAACGTAAAACAACAACTACCTTGTACACTCGGAGTTGGTACAAGCAAAATATGATTTGTGCAAACAAAATAAGACAAAAATAACTCTATACACAAAATAATTTTATTTGACCACTAAAATAGCAAAATTTACTTAGACTATTGTGATTATGTTGTGGCATTATTTTCGTGGTATACAAACGAATAGATAGGTCTCGAATACATCACACTTGTGTTGTAAAGCAATAAAACTGTCCTGTAACCCTTGTTGGTTGAAAATTAAATCTTTAAATTTATTTAAAACCTTCAACTATTTGCTGTTTTTTGAAAAAGCTAAACTTTTCTACATCATTGCACAAATTGAAAAAGCTCTCATTGAAAGTGCCACTTCCTTACACAGATTTCCACCAAGTGTCACAAGAATCTTTCAATTAATGGAAAAGTTCAAGTATGATTTTTTGAAAACTGATCTGAACTAAGTTTGTTTGAAATTTAATTTAAAATCTTATTGTTTTTAATCATTTTTAAAAAATTAAAAATCTCCGATTAAAACTGGCACTTCCTGTAGACTGATTTTGGCCAAACATCACTGGAATCTCCCAATTTATCCCATTTAATTATTTATTTTTTTTTTATTGAAACTTTTAGTTCTTAATCGTTTTTCTTTCAAAATATTTGCAAACAAAGAAAAACCTCGTATGGAGGCCGCCATAAATTTCTCAATTTATGAGAAAATCTTAAGTAGGAAGTTTTACAACGATTAGACAATCCGACTGTGCTATAGGGAAGCTATATAGAGATTTAGTCTGCACGGCACCACACACGCACGCATGCACATATGAAATATTAAAAATTTGAATTTGATTTACAAAATGTAGGATTTCATTTATATTACACTAGAAGCCTTACACTCGCTCAGTGGCCGAACGTGCATTGCTGCTTCGCACTTAATTTCATTTACACAACATTCTGTTGTTTATACCAATGTCACTAAAACTGTTATAAACAACCTTAACAGCGAGTTCATACGACGGATAAAAATCTCGGATTATTATTATCTCGGGATAGTAAACCCATCGTTTTAACCAATTACATCACGTAAATTATACATCGGGCACGCCTCTTTTCATATAAAAAAGTTGAAAATATTGAAAAAAAATCTGGGATAGAAGAATCCGAGATTTTTATCCGTCGTATGAACTCGCTGTAAATTTGTTGGTATCTTTAGAAACTACATATTTACTTAGACTCAACTACACCAAATAACTAAATTATTTTGTTTAGATTTTAAGCCATTTCAAAATAAAAATTTGAAATTGATATTTTTAGTAATTAGTTGGCATACTTTTGAATTCTTTGTGTGTCTTAATTCTTTATATGATTTAAGACGCCTTTTAATTGATGTGGTAGTGAACTGCTATTTTACCTGACAAACACATTACTGATAGAACTGACATTATGATTTTAATTTTGTAAAGCAATTTCGTTTTCCTTTTAGTAGAAGTGGTCACACTCAGAAAAAAATATGATAAATACATGATTGCATTTACCATAATATCATCATTGTATGTTAATTACAATTATTTAAATGATTAGTTTTATCATACTATGATTGATTTTATCATACTATGATATTCTTGATCATTCTTCTTGATCTTCTTCATCATAACAATGATGATCACTGAAAAAAAAAATTTTTTTGAGTGATCTTCATTGTTATGATGAAGAAGATCAAGAAAAATGATCAAGAATATCATAGTATGATAAAATCAATCATTTAAATAATTGTATTTAACATACAATGATGATATTATGTAAATGCAATCATGTATTTATCATATTTTTTTTCTCAGTGTTTCTCAATTTTTACATCTTAATTTCATATTTAAATTAGTAATAAATAAAATTTCCATGGCGGAATGTTCATGGTCTGTTGAAGTCCAAGGCCCCTTAATTTATGAATTTAGCATATGGACCCTCACATATATGGTATGCCTCCCTAAGGGAGGGGGGCGTATGACTCCCGTTGGAAAACACTGGTTTAACTTCTTAAATTACGGTATTCATCTTAAAAATAAAATTTTTATTAATTATACACAAAATTAATTAGCCAATTTTCACTTAACTTAATGTACTGGGTATCCATCCATCCGAAAGCTTTACAATTTATTTTTGATGCCATTTAGGCGAATATTAATATTAACAGTTCATACTTGACAGTCGTAAAGTACACAGGTGGTAAATTAATCATGGAAATATATTCGATTGAACAACGTGTTTTAATAGTACATTAACATTAAGAAAATTCAGTGAAAGTTGAATATGGTGCTTTCAAAGCCTACGAGGTAAAACAACGACGTCAATCAGACACCGCGTGCAATACCTTGGACCTCGAAAATCAACACTAACCAATATTTTGCATAAAGACTTGGGTTTGTTCCCGTATAAAATTCTGCAAGATGCTATTGCTTGATAATGACATCTGGATTTTTTTGAAAAAATTATTGTGAGGGGTGAAACTCATTTTCACATAAATGGACATAACAAACAAAAAGCCAGTTCTAGACAGTAGAAGATCCACAAATAATGCATCAATAACCATTACATCCCTTAAAAGTGACGGTATGGTGTGCAATTTTGGCTAGATGGATCGTTAGACTATATTTTTACGAAACTCCGAATGGTTCAGCTGCTACAGTCTCTGGCGAACGTTATCGTGATATGATATGGACCTTTTTTAGACCAAAATTGCATCCCAATGGTTTGGTGAACATGTGGTTCCAACAGGATGGTGACACATGCAATATTTCCAGAGACACCATGGAATTGTTACGAGAAATGTTTCCACAACAGTTAATTTCGAAATCTAGTGATGTGGATTGGCCTCCTTGGTCTCCGAATTAACTATGAGGTTATCTTAGGCGGACATCCGGCAGACAGAGTCAGTTTTTCATATATAATTCCAAACATTAAATAAACGCTATATAAACAATAAATCTATTTTCTTCTATTTAAAAAAAAATTATAAGCAAAAAAGTAATACACCTTACGGGTGGACACCCTGTACTTAATTACTTAAGGTTTACCACATGTTGGTGTGATTTTTTGATGCCATTATATTTATATGCAGATAACAGAACGAAACTATAAATCTCTTTAATCGAGAATTTGTTTCACTATCTGAACCATTCTTCCTCTTCTATTATAGGCTTAAAGACTCTAAAACATTATTTCATTTTATACTAATTAATGGCAACCTTTTTTTTATTATTTATTCAATAAATCGTACTAGTATTAAGGCTGAGGTCCTGCCGATTAAACCAATGACTCTCCGAAATAACTATTCAATGTGATTTTGCACGATTATTACGCACGGATGTTCGAATTGATTTCTTAAAATGTAATTGCTGTATTTCTTACACGTACACAGTTAAAAATCAATTGTTTACTATCCGACTAGTAAATGTAAACTACGAGTATGTGGAAATCTTGTGCACTATGTAAATAAATAAGCTGTAAGTTACGATTTACGAAAATATGATACATGATACACTGACCTACTTATTATGTGTCTTTGATTACTCTCATCATTAATCCACAGTTGAGGATACGATATGTGAAACTTCGATTTGTAGGAAAATGTTTTATTAAAAATTGCTTAGCAAAGTAAGAAAAAGTATTGAATTTTGATCGTAAGTTAAGTTGGGATGTTCCAAATCGGTTCAAAACTTAAATCTTTGATTACAGTTACACTTCCAAAACACTTGCTTTTAACCTAAGGAAAGGCGTCATTTTGTTTAGAAAAAAGGCCCCCAGTTTTTAACAACATCTTCCGAAATTATTTGATAGATAATTAATTCGCTTTTCTATATCTAAACAATCAATCAGCACTAAACAATATCTATACCTAAACTAAAGTATTTTAATTTTCTTGTAGATCCTTATAAAACTGGTTGCTTACCAAACAAATATAAAAATTAAACTGCGGTCGGTCGTAAATATCTGTTTTTGTCCAACTTATGACGTTTTTAGAGTTCGTAAATATCTGTTTTTGTCCAACTTATAGACTTATTTTGGATATATTTAAGTTAATTGACAAGGTTATCATAATAAGTTAAAAAATCTGCTCAAAAGCTGCTTAAAAAACAAATTTTGTAAACTTTCAGACTCCAACAGATTCCCCAATTAAGTTTCCAATCGGTATCTCAGAAGGTATCAAAAATAAATCTTACACTTCATAATCAATAATTATCCTTAACTAGGACACCCTGTATAGTACGTAATCATATATTTTCATTGTATGCACGATTTGCGTGATAAATATATTGTACTTTAATCGAAAATTGGGGATGATTTTTTGCCACTGACTCATATATTCGCAACATAATGTCTCACACATGTTTATATTGATATATGTAGATAAGTTTACTTAGTTTATTGTTAAGTTCAGATTAATGATTTAGTTGTTTTGTGTGCATAACAAACATAAACAATTTGTACATTGCCCTAGTTACGGGTGCCTATCCAATTTCTTAAAAGAAATAATTTTATTTAGATTTTATTGATTTTGTAATTTAAATTTATTTTGATATAGCTAATAATGTAGTTTCACGAACAAACTATGTGTATGATATAAATAGATTTTGAATTTTTGTTATATAGTTACATAATCATGTTCAAGTTTTAGGATGAGGTCATTCGAGGCATTGGTTTAGTTCTATAACCATAATATAGTGTATGTCAGAGGGTGCGAGTTCAAACAAAAATCAATAACCTAATATTTTATAGAAAAATTTTGCTTTCAAAATTTAAAAGATGAATAACGTTTTAAATTCGATTATATATTTCTATAAAAATCTGAAAACTCCGGCAATAAAAGAAATAACAAAATTTAAAAAAAAACATCACTTGAGGAAGATATCTAATAAAATTACCGCAATGAATAAATATATTATAAATACACGCCACCCTCAAAGTTTGAGGAAAAAAAATAATACTGGTATTCTATCGCTCAGCCATTTTTATTTTTCCCAACATGGCTTGATACACCAAAGCACAAAATTCATGCTTCACAAAAAATATATCGATCGCTCTGCGGTAAAATTACAAAGCAATATTTTTTTCAAAAACGCGAAAAAAATAGTACAGTATTCTATAATTGATTCGTTTATGACGTGTTTATGATTTCAAATGATTGAAAATTATATAATTTAGCAAAAAACTTTCACAGAAAACAAAATGGTGTACAAAAATGAAAAATTTAAACGTCTTACCTGAGTACCATTTTCAGTGACCATTTCAAGGTCGAAACAAAATTATCCGCATACAATTTTTCAAAATTGATTGTAACACAACAATTGAGATAGAGTTTAATTTTAAATATAATTAAAGGGCTTGTACTAAAACTATTAAACTGTTTATGTAATAAATTTATTGTTAAACTATTTTTTCTGTTTTTTTTCTTAGTTAAGAGATATACACTTGTACACAACGTTATACAATAACTTTCTGCACTCGTTTCGGAAAGAATTTCCTCGGTTTCCTTTATTAATTAAATTAATAAACTTTTTATTTTAATATGTTTTTTAAAGTTAAAACTTTTTTTTTTGGTCTTTTTCCTAACAAGTTTCAACGGAGACTAAACCATCGTTAAAACTTTGCTTCCTGCTACTACAATACCGCCAATAAACCAAATTTTTTGCCGGTATAGAAAAGGACATCAATATATTTTAAAACAATTTCACTTTATCAACAAAAAGGGCAAAGGCATTATGCATCGTCTGCGCAAAATCACTATGTCATATGATTTGGTGTTAGGGGGTGGAAAATGAGTTTTACTTTTCTTTATATTTTAGGGATGTATGTATGTATTTATAAATTTATAATCTCCCCTGTTATACATAAACGGTTATATATATATATATATATATATATATATATATATATATATATATATATATATATATATATATATATATATATATATATATATATATATAAATATTTGAATCACAGCATGACACATGAAGGGGTTTCCTTAAAATTGTTGTAATATTATGCTAGACGATATAGGGGAAACAAAATATTCACATTGATTTATTTTTATACCAATTACAATACACTCTTACTTTTATTAAAATGTACCACCATTGGTATAAATCACCCAACTTTTGTATCCCATTCCATACGATACACAATGATGTACTATTGATTAACGTGTGGCTCATGTGCAAACTATGTATTTAAAGATGTTATAATAAAACAAAAGTACTTCCCGCAGACCTTTTTATGGATAGGTAATGTAAAATACATAATTATGTGTCCTTCTTTGAAACATAATACTCAACAATTTGAGTAGGCACATAATTGGTTTATTAGAATACAATGGCTATGCAGATGCTACCGATAATCGATTAAGAAGAATTTGAGCAAAATGAAAGTAAAATGACCGAATTTTTGCGTTGTATTGATTGGTGATGGAAATGGTACTAATAAGTACAAATCGCTCAATTGCTACACCAGCGACACAACTCAAAATTCACTCATTACTAAGATATTCGAATCAAACAATTCCCAATATGTAGTTCATATATTTTTATTATTTTGTATCAAAACATACACTCTTATGTAGTTAATTCTAGCAAACTAGGTAAAATTCCATATAAAAAGTCACCGTTTTTCGAATGAGTTTAACATTTTAAGATATTGGAAACTATTCCAACAAACTATATAATTATAAAAATTAAGATCCTGTTGAGAATGTAGGAATAGAAAAAAAATTTATTTTATTTATACATTTTGATTAGTAAAATAATTTTTATTTTTGAAAAACGACGTTTTGAGTGATATTTTCAAATCGCTCTACTGAAAAATTAAAAAATTTGAATATACGTGGAAAAATATTTTTTCTCCCAATGTCAAGTGAAAAATTGTTAACGAGAAAACGAAAAGTTATTAATCTAATTTCAATTGAGCAGTTTTAGAATAAAGGCATCGTTTAAATAAAATGCTCTGTTAGGGGCTCTCTACAAGTCTCTAAAATTATATGTTACTTATGTCCGGTTGCACAGAAAAATGACTGACGGCCAGTTAGTTGTGCGCCAGTTAAATGTTTTAGCAATACCACTACAATATAGTATATAGTGGTATTGGTTTTATATATGAAATCTGCGTGCCAATTTTGTACGAAAAGCGAGGTGAGCAAACCGGAAAAATATAGTATGGAGCATCTTGTTTGTATTAGTAGGCGAAACGCATGGGCATGAACCTATTTTGATTTTTTTTGGATTGACGTTTCTATGCGTAAACATTTCACAATTTTAGAACTACATAATTCGAATTATTCTCATATTTTTGAATTAAATTGAAAATAATTCACGCATTTAAATATTAAAACAGAAAACCTTAAAAACATAAAATGTTTTCATTCCACCGCTCAAAAGCAAGCGAATAGAAGAGGTGAGTAGAAGTCAGTATCAAAAAATAAACCGATTCAACAAGATCCCTACCATCGAAAAAATAACAAATAGGTTGCACATATACAACAGAGGAAAAACACAATACAAATATAAAATTGTGTATTATACACTGTATATGTGTACAAAGTACAAAATTTTTGCTCACCTTGTCAACTCGCGCTGTCATTTTGCGTACAAAATTAACCCTAATGTGAATGACGTGGGTACCCGGGTACCATTTGCCCTTTTAGCCGTCTATTTTTGTATGTTTTACACCCAATAAAAATTTTAAATTTTATGAGAATTTCTAGTTCAATTGGCATAGATTACGATCATACTTAAAAATTAGAAATGTTACATCTTGAAGGAATGTGGAAAAATTAAGTTAATCACGTAAATTAAGATATTTTTTCTTCACTCACATGAGGGTTAATACACTGTTTCCTCAATCAGAAAAAAAAGTCAACGCAAACTAGATTAAATATATTTTATACCATGGAAATATTTAACGATTAGTTAAAAAATTGTTCATTCAAAATTGGCTGTTTAAAGATTTATACGCAAGCTAAATATTTCCACAGAATAAAATATATTTAATCAAGAGTGCGATGATTTTTTTCTGATTGCGAAAACAAATTTCATAAAAAAAAATATTTAACTGGCTCACAACTAAAGGGTCGTTAATCATTTTTATGTGCAAGCGGCCATTAGATATTTAAAAGTTAAAACTGGAAATGGGGATTCGTAAGGTATGTAAGTAAATCAAGGTTATAGCGTAGTCTTTTAATTTGTAAAATGTAACTAAAACGACGATAACGTCCGTTAAATTTATTCAACCACACTACTAGAAAATGACCCCTACTAGGATTTATTATTATTATAATGTGGTGCGTAGGGGTAGTATTAAAGTTTCGGGCTGGAGTGGTATAAAAGTGTTTGGTTTTAGACCAAGAATAATTCAATTTTAATTTTTTTGGTTTCTAAATCAAAGCCAAGCAATAATAAATTGGTACTTAATACCACGTTTACACCAGTAGAATAAAAGTAGGTAGCTAAAAAGTATGTTGGTGTAAGAAGTATAATATGCACTTTATTACTTTGTCGTCTACTTGTTTGATATTAAATTATAATAGCTATTAATTAAAAAGTACCAAAATACTTTAATTTTCCAGTTTCATGTGCATGCATAGGGTGTATGTGTACATTTTCATTTGTAACAATTTAAATTAAAAGACATTTTTGATATTTTAATGAAAATTTTAAACTTTTTAATAATAATAAAGTTTCATACTCGTAGTATTACAGCACTTGTGATATAAACTCTAGAGATATTATTCTTTATTAGTAAAAAAAGTACTATACAACTGCCAAAGTAGCTGTGGTGTGAACGCGGTATAAGTATGTTTTAATTTTCATACACGGCGCGTCATACGATTATTAAAAATAATGTGGTGTGTGGTTGATACATTCAACAGGTGTGATTCTAATAGTTTCGAAAATTTTCAACAAGCGATTCCAATATTTTCGAAAAATTCTAAATTTATGTTGCTCAATAATTGTTGAAGTCAAATTTTTTGAACCAATTCTTAGCTGATCAACATGATATTGGAATATTTGGACTTATATCGGATTAAAAATAAATTTTAAACCAAATTTTAAAATTATGTTAATTGTTAAGGCAACGGCATTGCTAAAGGTTTGTTGGATGGTGCACGAATATTATAAGGAAACAACGTGTAAGACAAAGAAATCGACAATTTATATTTGGTTTCTGTGAACCACATCAACTCTTTACAAATGGCATCCAATGCTTCCAATGGTGCAAATGCGACGAATGATTTACAAAACTTCTGAAAATATAGAATGTTCTGGATTAGGGCCAAACTATTCTGGGTGAGTCCAATTTTTAACTGAATTTGATGAAATATATGGTATATTCAACGGATACAAACATTCAAAATTATTTTTGAATTTTTTTGAATTATTTTTGAATTTTAAGCTGAAATTTGGCTTATTACGACGAAAAATTTTATTTAACTCTTATTATACATACTCATTATACATGCTCTACATGTAAATTGTATTATTGAAAGATTTAGACGAAGCTCAGAAATAACGATAACTGGGGTTGACTTAAGCTAAATATCATTGAACTCAGCATGTTTGTAATCTTTTTGAACCTTTCGTTCCTTAATTCAGATAAGAACCTTATAATATACACTATTTGCTATAAGGATAGCAATTAATTACATTCTGGATGTCAAGTTTTAGGTTCTGTGGAAGGTTTGCTGTGAAGAATGCTCCAAGTAAAAAATATCTATTTTTAGCAGACTAATGGGGAAACAAGAAATAAAACAGTTATGGAGCAGCCTTAGTAAAATATATAGAAGCTTATTTAGCCATCGCCTATCATAATTTAAAAATAAAACTAGCCTTTGGATAAAGACACGCTACATCCAGCTGTGAATTCCTCTTGTTTTATTGTTTAATGATAAATACGTTTAACCGTTTATTGAAATTAAGTTGCTCCAAATAAATATTAATGTTAATGATTATCAAAAACTTCATAATGCAAGATCCTCAAGTAGAAACTATTGAAAGTTCTACAAATTAATATTAATGAATAGCATTGATTTGAGATGATGAATATCATTGAGTTCATAGAATCAGTGGTGATTTCAGAGTGGTGGTTTATTTTATAGACAAACATGGGCACTGGCGGGAGCTGCTTTATTAAAAATAAGAGACTGAAGATATGTGATTTACATGATATATCACATACCTTATGTTGATAGCCGGTTTCATTTTATTTTTTCAGTTTCCTCTAATATAATGAATTTAAAGTATTTTTCCAAACCTTGCATAAAAGTAACATGACGCGAACAAAACAATACTTTTTCAAATTTTTAATGGGGAAACTAAAAAACTCCTGCTCAAGAAAACATTACAATAGTTTAATTTTATTTTATTTAAAAAATTTGTTTTGTGAACCTTTTCCTGCCCCCTCATAAAAACAGTTTGTTTTATTCTTGAAGTTCTATGAATAAGAGGGAACTCCAGAAATATGGAGCTAATTCCACATTGAGGTGACCCTGTGGATACTTTAGGACCTCAAATGTTGGGTACTATATTATTATATGGTTATTATTCACATATATGTTGTCTAGACCTGAAACGAGTATTAGCATTACTAACAAAAGATGTTGCATTAATGATTCTGCCTCTTGAAAGCATTTACCATAATAAAATTATAGACATCATTTTAAAGGAAATCTTAAGAGAGAAAGAGAGAGATCTGTCAGTTGGAATCTCATTTATGAGTGCAACACAATGTTGAACTATATTTTCGGGTAAAAGAGGCAAAAAATTGAATTTGCTTGGGTTAATTTCGACTTATATCTATCCCATTCTGTAATTGATTGAATATTAGTTTTGTCTCCAATATAAGGCGCTTAAAACTTCATGTTAGCCATTCAGACAAGTAATGCTGCAATTAAAGCCTGAGACATGAAAATTCAGCGAACGAAGTATACCTATTAAATAGCAATACCCAACTCTATCATATGTCTTTGTACTACTCAAAGACTCAATGTTGGATTCTTCAAATTTTCCAATGTATTAGAAAGAAAGAAAGAAGAGCATGCGCCTCCAGTTAGCACACAAGATTGAAGTCAACGATGAGTTCCACTACTTGCTATACAACAGGTAAAAAACTAACAACCGGTAATTTGCATGAGATGAGTTGAACATTCCCAATTATAAAATTGGACGAAAGCCACCGGTCTTCATTGACTAATCAAATAATTTACCAAACGACCTAGCGAGGGAATCGTAGCAACCCTTGAATATCATTACTGGAATATCGTCAGCAAAAATATTTTGGGTTCGGTTGGGTTTACTTTGACGAGCACAGGAGGGCTCTGATTAATTCTCGGAAGAGTATAAGCTGCATCGAAATCTAATTCTATTAATTTGGTTGTCTTTCTTGAGCAATGAGCAATGAATCAAATGGATCGGATATTTAAACCAGAGTCAACAATTCTTCTCATCTACTCCTCTTACAAACCTTATAGAGGCATATTCTAGTTTCGTCTTAGTTATTGTGATGTTGCTCTCTTTGTGGCCATTTGGAAGAAAGGACGAGAAATCAAGAAACAAATACGAACATTTTATAAAAATTAGACGAGCTAATAGTAGTGACTAAGCCTTTTTGAGCTAATCTAAATGGGGACGATAATTTATTTTCATTTTATACTAAGGTGCATTCTTCCTTCATTATCCCGATTGAAAATATTGTGTCTTAAATATACCAATAAACATAAATTTCAATACAGTTTCTGAAAGAACATTTTAATGATTCTCGCTTTAACACAGAGATTTCTCGATTTCTCGCCAAACGAATGGCAATATTCTTGACCATGTGCCATGCCTACAACATTATTTTATATTTAAGTCTAATAAAATATACCATAGGAATTTTTTTAGAAAAAAGAACAGTTGACATGTTAAGGTTAATCAATTATCATTTAGATATTTATTATCTGCTTAGTAATTTCATGCGTGGTAACTAATCAAAATGAAAAATTTAATAAGTATAAAATAGAAATATTAAATAATCAAATTATTGCTAAATTACATCTACAGAGAGTTACATTCAGCTTAAATTTTGATAAAAAGAATTACATCGAAAAATATATACGAGGATTTTTACAAAATGGAACATCTCCAAGTTGTTTCCTTACTAAATCAAATTTATCAATGTGTATGTGTATAAATGTTATTATCAGTGAATATTTAAGTACATATATGACCATTTAACAAAAAACCTAAAGACAGGAAAAAAAACTCTTACAAATGCTATGGAAATTCTTTTTTGTGGAGCTTTTTAGAATTTATTTATTTATATCGCGTAAATAATCGCCTCTGTGGCACTATTCTGGTAATTCCTTGGGAATAGGGAACTGGGGAAAGAATTTATATGTAATTTCTGTTCAAATATATTTTTCCGGCATACTGAGGAGAAAAGTGTGATGTAAATATTTATAAATTGGAAATAATTTTTCCATATTTAAATTGGCAGGGAAAATTATGCTCAATTTAATTTTGTTTTCTAAAAAAATTAACACTAACTTTTTACCTCAGTATGCCAGAAATAGCATATTTAAATAAAAATTTCACTTAAATTCTTTTCGCAGTTCCCTATTCCCGGAGATTTACTAGAATAATGCCACTAGACATGAACTTTGTTTATTTATCTTTAATCTTGATAAATTATTTTTCATTTTTAAGATAGTTTTCATTCAAAATTTTACCATTTTCTTCTATGATGTCTTTAATTTGATGTTCGTCATATAATATCTGGGTGTGAGATTGCTTGCATGTTGCTTCATGTTGTGGGATGTGGGCCGAGATCTTTGTTGCAAAAATTTCTTTAGCTAATGATTTTGATAAAAGTGTTATGTGTGAAGGGGAAGCGGCTACTATAATGGATCGCGATTACTATAAATCTGACTGCTGTTTTATAATAAAGTGAAAATCTAATATAAATTCGGGACATGCGAAAAAAACTGGGTTGGTATGTTAAAAACCATATTTCAAAACAAGTTGCGGACTTGATTCCAAAAAATGAAGACAGTTTGGAATTGGCAAAGTACCAGCTGAAAAAAATTACGATCAAACGGCCAAGCAAATGTGGATTCCATTCAATATTGCAAAAATATTGTTTTTTAAATTCGCTATTTAAATTTCACGACAACGTGTATTTTTGGTTTGCGATAAAATCTTGTACTCAATTTTTTAGGCACTTTGGTACTTTCTAAAACTCGATTTTTTTTTAAATTTGTATTTTTATTACTATTTATTATAAAAATAGTTTTAATGCTTTGAAAATACGTGCATTCCTTAAAACATTGTAAAAAATAATATATTTGTTGAAATATTATTTTTATTCGTATTTCGCTGAATCTTGCCGAATGTAATATTTACAATAAATTACTTTTTGTATGAAATGGGTTGAAACTTGCGTACTTTTTTACCAACATAAAATTTATAGTTACCCTAAAGTTACCCAGGTCCTATTTACGAAAAAACATGTTTAAATTAATATTGATACCTGTTGAATGTAAAGTACAGTAACAATTTATTAATATATCCATTTAGCCGAATTACAAAGAAAACTGAATAAAACAATATTAGTTTTCAAATTAGTTTTCACTTCAATTTTCTTTTGTTGATATATTTCGGCATGCCATCATTTTTAGTTTGACACGAACAATATAGGGAATTTAGTTTGAAAATTTACATTGTTATGGGTTATGTTTTAGTGCTCTATAGGTATTACGAATAATTTTGAATGTACTGTTTCACATTGGAATTTTTAAGTTATATTATTTCAAACTAAACTTTGAAAGTTATTAAAAAATGATGAATGAATACCGTCAACTGTTTGTTTTTTGTCAATTGTGTTTTAAACTGGACTAAATTGTTTGTGAAGGAAAATAATAATATCTAATGCTTTCATTTGAAATATGCAAATAACTAACTTTGAAATCTCTATAACGGCTTACCGCGCCGATTTAGTGATGCAAGCAAACACAAAAAAAACCAAACAATTCATAACTCAATCATGTAGAGTGAGACTGTACCAGATCTTTATTTTAATTCATTATTTTTTTAGTTCCGGTGATCTATTAGAATTAGATCATTACTTAAATGTTGTTTTAGATTATTATTTTAATTATTTATTAAACATGACGTCGTTTTGTTTATTATTATTACAACATTTTTAGAACTTTTCACGCAGCACAAAAACTAATTAAATAAACTAGCATTTAGGTTAACCGCGCACCGCGAATTGTTCATTATATGTCTGTATGTACATACATTGAAAGTCAAAAGAAAAAGAAAATAATTTCTAAAAATAATATTTAATATATTATATATATATATATATATATATATATATATATATATATATATATATATATATATATATATATATATATATATATATATATATATATATATATATATATATATATATATATATATATATATATATATATATATATATATATATATATATATATATATATATATATATATATATATATATATATATATATATATATATATATATATATATATATATATATATATATATATATATATATATACTATATATATATATATATATATATATATATATATATATATATATATATATATATATATATATATATATATATATATATATATATATATATATATATATATATATATATATATATATATATATATATATATATATATATATATATATATATATATATATATATATATATATATATATATATATATATATATATATATATATATATATATATATATATATATATATATATATATATATATATATATATATATATATATATATATATATATATATATATATATATATATAAATCTTCGAAATAAACAAAATAGCCATTGCAAAATATACATTTACTTCTAATTTTCACTTACTCCAAGACTAGATAATGATGGAAACCGTTTTTTAATCGAATTCATTTTACTGAACTCAAGTCACACTCATATAGGCTAATCACAACACGTTATAATTAATATTCTATATTTTCAACTTATTAATTTATATTTTTCTAATCATAAATTGTTTAAATTCATGGGCACTAAATAAATAAATAATTACGAATATATAAATAACGTTTAGATGTTCTTGAAACTTTTTTTTAGTATTAGATCTATTCTTAGTACGAGCACGATCGAGACTGCGGCGGTTCGATTTTTTTTATGTAAATTTTCACACTAGATTTTGCGAGAGTACTCGTACATGAAAATATATTTAAAATATTAAAATTATATTTTTATTTTACTCTCACTACTTAGTGGCTAGACAAAAATTATTATATTGTGTTGATCCTATTGCTTAATCATTTTTTTTAAATTTCCCCGAAAAACGCGAAATTTGTTAAAATATACTGCAGCACGCAATATACGTATAAAAATGTGTGTGTTTAGTAATATTTAATAAAAGCTTTAATGCTAAATTCCCGTGTATATAAATACAAAAATATGTGCCTTGAAATGGCCCATAAATTAAGCTTCCGACAAGATTTCATGGAAAGCATTTCAAACATATTCATAATATTCATTACTGTATGTACATAGCTTAGCTATTACCCGAGTATTTAATAGTGAAAATAATATCTTAATGCCTCCTCATGTGCATTTTTTATTATCACAATGACAATGTGACAATTATATGTACATGTACCAATTTATAAAATTTTAGATCTGGGTACATCATCACACGACATCATGCCTAATCGTAAAAATAATAGTACAGTTTATAATTAAATCAATTTTAAAAATACAGTACCAAATATATAAATGTTATGTTAGCCTTATTATTTAAAAATGAAAGTTTTGAATTAACTTTTGTTGACCTGAGGATCAGGAGACGGTTTTTATTAAGTTCAAGTCTAAATTCCTCTTTTAGGCGGCGCAACATCTGTTGTAGGGATTTAGCCGCCTTACTTCTAAGGTTACACATAATCAATTTACTTTCGGATCAATAAATGATTGATCTATTAAATCCTAGTAGATGGGGGCATACTGCTGCCAGATGAGGCTACTGACTTACCGGTGGGAAATGATCTCGTTTCCTTCCATTTCATTTCACAATTACGTATGCTTTACCATACGGCCGCCAAAATTTGTACATGCATTGGCTGATTGAATTCGTTGGTGAAGTTGTTATCGCGTGGTTTCTCTCTCTGCCACGTGCCCTTGAATTCGGTAAATTAATTAATTAATTTTAATTTGATGCCGAACTGGAGACAAAGTGTTTCAAACAATACTAATGGAGCATGTTCTAAAGGAGTAATTTTATCGAAATATTAAAGTTATTATTTGTGGTTCGAGCTATCCCCGTACAGTTCTTAGCAAAAGAATCTTTATATAAATATTACATAGTTCTGAAATACATTAAACCCATTACCAAACAACTTTAGATGACTACTGCACTGAAGTTCTTTAAACATAATTAATTATATTAGTAGTTAACGGAACCTGGATGTTCCACTAGGAATTACTTGAATCCAATTCCAATTTTTAATTTTCGTACTTGCCAAAAGATCGACGTAGTTGGTATTTTTATATTTTATTCTAAAATGTTGTCACCAAGCTACATTTCATATTCGCATCAACAATCAGTGTAATTATAATAATTATATAATTATATAATTCGGAATTTGTTTTCTGTCTGCTACCAACCCAATAAACAAAAGTAAATCTAAAAGTTCTTTTTGGTGTTTCCTTGAGAATAAACTAAGTCCAAATTAAATTTTTATCAAGTAAAGACGGCTATTGAAGTTTAATTCCTTGTATTTTTGAAATAATGTAAATAATTTGAAGTATATTAATTATAATTCTAATAATATAAAGGCGGTGATACATGTACAGATTTTGCCTTTAACGCAAAAAAATTGCCTTATACAAAATTGAGAAATGTTCAATTTAAAATTTTTACCTATAAGGCCATTCAAGATGGCCGACTTTTAACCAATCAGCGCGCATAATTTGCCTTAAATGCCTTAAAGGCAAAATCTGTACATGTATCATCGCTTTAAATGATTGTATAATAAAATTATTCTATATAAAAAGCCAAACAATTCGATTATTCAACCCATAGTAAAGTTTTAGGAGGCCTTTGATTTTATTGGATGATCATAAAAAACTTCTGTTCTTTATGATCATCCAATAAAATCAAAGGAATTAATTTTTCACGGCACAGTAATTATTCACTTCGAAATCAAAATACATCTAGGTTGTATCGAATTTTTCGTAACAAAATATATTTTTGTATTTATTGATATCTTGGGGTGTTAGTTGACAGCCTCCATGTGGCGCATCCTGGGCAATGTACTGTAGATCGAACTGTTGTGGTATCCAATCCCTACGTAGTAGAGAAACAGTATAGCAGATAGTCAACAAACAGATGAGATGTCGGGTATAAACAATAACATACTCCAAGAGGGTCAGAACTTAGATTGTAAATCCCACCCCGATTTATCGGGCTGCTCCACGGATTCTGGAGGGTTCAACGCAACATTGCAAAGGAAATTGTCCATTCCTAGTACTACTGGAAGCCCGGAACAAGCGATAAATGAACGACCCTTTGGTAGAAGAAGTACGGCACTTCATAGAACACCACCAACCTCTCCACCGCCAGAGAGCACCACACTGGGTGAACTTAACAATGAGAAGGAAAATACCTCTTCTGTGAAGCATAAACCAACAGCTATATGAAGCCAACTTCTGAAGCCACGCCCAGTGCACAAACAGTTATAATAAACAACGCGAAGTTAGAAAATCGAAAAAGAACAAAACCTTATGCTAAAGGAAACAATAAATAAAAATAACAAATCAGGAAACTCGGCATTAATGAACAACCAATTTCAAGTACTCATTCATCAGTAAGATGATCTTGAAAGGGAAACCAATTGGATACTACAGAAATCCAAGAGAGCAAACAAGAAACCATGAAAAGATACCAACCTAAGCAAGAGGAAAGCTGAATCATCACCAGAAGTTGAGCCAGTTCAAACTCACACTAAAACTGCCAATACAACTAATGCATTAAAAGTGCATGAGCCGGAATCAAAGAAACAGGTTCCACCGCTGATCAATATTCTAGGAATAACAAATCACGGTAGTATTCAGAAACTAATGAAAGAAGTAGTACGAAATGATTACATACAACGTAATATCGCTCAGTAGTAATATTTTGAAAATAAACACAACAGAGCTTGAAAATTATAAAGCTCTAGCTAACAAATTAAATTCTGATGGTCACCAGTGGTATACCTACGAGGATAAAAATGATCGACTAATTAAAGTAATGGCAAGAAGTATCCATCCAAATGATGAAATTATTGGGCAAAACCAAGGCCAGAAAATAATCGATGCAGTCAACATCATCAGAAAAGAGAGACGAAAAATCTGAGAGGGTAATGTTGAAATCATGAGAAGAGGGCTCCCACTATTCATACTAACCTTCGACAACCAAGAAAAAATGGAAAATATCTATAATATTAAGGCTATCCTCCTACGAGTTAAAATAGAAACACCGAGAAAGACCACTCTGCTAATATCTCAATGTAAAAACTGCCAAGATTATAATCATACACAAAAGTACTGCCATCGTAAAGCAAGATATGTTAAATGTGCAGGAAAACACGCAGAAAACGACTGCACAGTTCCCCGAATTACAACACCGAAGTGTATCAACTGTAATGGCCAGCATCCAGCCAACTACAGAGGATGTGAAGTAGCAGTAGAACTACAAAAAATGAGAGATAAATCACGCAGATCAGATACACCAAGAAATGTACAATCTACATATAAAAATAAACCACGGAGCTTAATTCGTCAACTGCTAATTTTAACATACAAAGAGAGCGAGTAAATGAAAACGTTACTTATGCACAAATAGTTCGGCAATCAGAGCAGAAACAGTTAAAAGTGGATCTTGTTTTACAGGACATACTGAGAAATCTAGAGAACCTCAACAAAAGACTTATTTCACAGGAAATATGTCTGCAGAACACACTAGATGAAATGAAATCACAAACTAGTTTCATTAAAAGAGTAGAAGAAAACCTTGATCGAGTGTATCAAAATATAAATTATATAAAATCGAATTATAAACAAAAGAAATTAATAAAACATTACGAGTTGTATAACCTGGAATGCAAATGGGCTATTGCATCACATTCAAGAACTAGATATATTTTGAAACATGCGTAATATAGATATATGTCTTATATCAGAAATCCATTTCACCAAAACTTCATTCTGTAAAATACTCGTAAAAGGATATAATTGCTACCATGCAGTAAATCTAGAGAACAAAGCTAGAGGTGGATCAGTGCTATCATCATAAAAGTTTATATAAAACATAATGAAGAACTTAAAGTTGAGAAGCTTTCCATGCAAGTCACAACAATCAAAATGCAATTAAACAATAGTAAAACATGTAGTATCTCAGCAATATACTGCCTTGTATAGATACAATCTCAAACAAGTAGATTTATTTATTTATTTATATTGAAATAAGTCTACAAATTTGACTTGAAAAATATTAAATTAAGAATACAAAATAAAATAAATCCACGTTGGATTTGAAAATTGGAAATATAAAAGTAAAGAAACAATAATTCTATTGAAACTTTTACACATCATCTTCACTGGTTCATTATCACCGTAGTTGGTTCTGTGTCTGTCTAAGTATAGAAAATCATGATCTCTTAGTTGTCTACCAAGAACACATCCGGTGCGTCGATTAGACCTAATAGAAGATTACCTATAAATGTACTTTTTAGCAATTCGCGTCTATTTTCAAGAGTTGTCAAGTTGTACGTCTTGCACCCGGCTAAATAAGGTGGTTGTCGGTGTATGTTTACGTGGTATGGTAGATCATGGTCATAAACCCATCCGTTTTTCCAGGTCTAGTAGCGTATAAGCTTCTGAATTTTCTCAATACTCTGGATATGATCTTCGTAGAACGGACATCACACATTTACAGCATATTCCAGCTGGGATCGAACGTGAGCACAAAACAGTATCTTAACTGTTTCCACATCAAAACTGTCACTTTATAATTATCAATGTCTTCCGCTTTATAAACAGATTGGAAAAACTCAGCAAACATGTTGGTTGTGACCTGTGGATCACAAGACTGTTGATCATTAAATTTCATCCAGGCTGGGTAACCATTGTCGCGTTTGGTTTTAAAAAGTTTCCAAAAGTGTCTGGGATTGCCTTTTATTTTATCCTTTAGATTGCGAATATAACCTCGGTATTTCAGTTCAAAATAAGATTCAAAATTTTGGTTGTATGCAGTAAATTTCTGTTTGCAATCCTGATGAGAACACAATTTGAGGATTTCTTTATAAGCCTTGTCTTTCTTGTTTTTAAGACTGATAAGTTGATCGTCATACCATGGAGGATATTTGTTCGGTTTGCTCATAGACACGGGAATGAATAAATCAATTCATTTAAATATATTTGTGTAAAATTTTTCCACGTTTACATCTATGTCATCGCTGTTAAACTCGGCATTCCAATTTATTTTCTCAAAATATTGTTGTAAGTTATTCGAATTGGCCTTTAAGAAGTTGTAATATGGTTTCCGGTTTTGGTAATTTTGGAACCTGTTATTCACTTTGGTTTCCAATATTATTTCTATTGCTTTGTGGTGAATATCTTTAATTACGAAAGGTGTTGGTGGTTCTTCTGTCTCTTAATAAAACTGGTTCATTAGTAAAAATAAAGTCCAAGGTTCGGTCTCGTCCGTTTTTAATTCACAGATTTGACTCAAATTTGAGTCAAATATGGTGTCGATGCATAGGTACTCGTTTTGTTTACAGGCATAATCTCGTTAGTTTCTTCATCATAAGTCCAACTAACATTTGGGAGATTGAAATCCCCAGTTATTAAAATTATGTCTGAATGATGGAACTTATTGGTAATTTCCATAATTGTGTCGCAGCACTTAGTATACGATGATGTAGGCGAATCAGGTGGAATATACGCCACGTAAATACGTACTATCTTATTATTGATGACAATTTTAACACATATAAACTGGAAAGAGTGTTTTTAAAACAAAACTATGAAATTGGGTTGCCTTTGAAGACATTTTATTTACATTTTGAAAGTAAAATGTGTGTTTAATATTTTTTTGTAGATGTGACAAGGTTGGGGTGTCATGATTAGATTCAGGATTTGTGGCACTATTTTTCCCAGCAACAAAATTTGTTACAGGATTAGATGGCGCGTATGAGTTGACCGGAAAAACGCCTTTCTTTGACCCCAATCAAATTCTTTCACAAACAGTCCTACTGGCCACAAAGTAGAGTTGATGGTGCTTTCAAAAACTTCACCTGGAATATTTATTTTATAGGATACATAATCATATTTCGTTCCAAAGCTTGCTTTTGGCACTATGCGTTGGGCAAACAGATCGTCAGTATTCGCGATCTTTGTCACTAGTTCTTGAATTGAATCAGATTCGTACGATTCTTATTTAAAATTGAATACGAATATTATACTTTCGTTTTCGTATCGTATTCAGGAATAGGGCTGCAGATCCTATAGACTTCTTTATTACAAGAGGAAATTTAGATCTCTTCCAAACACAGTTAACAGAAAGAATTAGTCTGCAGAGCCCAATACAGGGGCCAGCTCAAATAGAAGACGTATTAGATAAACTCATCCATAATATCCAAAGTGCTGCGTGAGAAAGCACTACTAATAATAGTAAGGAAATGAAGCGCAATACTAGCTATCCAGAGAACTTCTTAAAAATAAAAGAAAAGCACGGAAGAATTGGCAAAAACATCGAGACCCGGAAAATAAGAGGGTATTTAACCGTTTGTGTAACAAATAAAAATACCTAATAAAACACATTAAAAATCAGTCAGTTATTAAATACCACACTTGCACTCCAACTGGGCAAAAAGATACTGATTATTCATTATGGAAAGCAACTAAGAATCTTAAAAGACCCAAACTTCAGGTTCCTCCAATTAAGAAGCCCGAAATTTTAGAGAAAAAGCAGATGTGTTTGTAAATCATCTTGAAGAAACATTCCAACCTTACTTCAAACAAACGGAAGAGGAAATCATGGGAAATCATTGGGAAATCAAGAATAATCTGAATGCGTATATAAGGCTCCAGGATATGAACTTATAACGAGTCAGATAATAAAATTGTTACCGGAGAAAGCGTTGAGGAAACTAAGATATGTACCAAGATTATCGAAAGTTGCAGAATTAATTATGATACATAAGCCAAACAAACCTCCGAATGATAAAGCTTCATATAGGCCAATTTTTATGCTACCAATATTATCGAAACTATTTGAAAAGGTTCTTCTTAAAAGACTAAAACCAATATTATCCCCTCACATCAGTTTGGATTTAGGGAAAACATTCTACGATAGAACAAATACATCAAATTACTGATGTAAGCGAGAAATCACTAGAAAGCAAACAAATATGCTCAGAGGTTAGAATTCAAACTTAATCGAGATCTTGCGGAGCAATTTTTTCAAATTCTAAAATCATACATATCAGAGAGATATCAGAGAGGTACTTTCGAGAATAAATACACGCAACTAAAAAGAATAACAGCAGGAGTACCACAACGCAGTGTTCTTGGGCCAATCCTCTATCTCCTATATACTAGAGATATACCAACTACAGAAGCACCAATGGCGACTTTCCCCGATGACACTGCAATACTTGCAACAGCAAAGAACATCAATGACTCCACTAGTAAATTACAGAAGCGTGCCGCGTTCCGTGCTACTAACCGGATATGTAATTGGACAAAGAAATGGCGAATCAAATTAAATGAAGCAAAATCAATCCAAGTCAACTTTACTAATCTAAAAGTTAATCATGTACCACTAATGATAAACTCGATAGTAGTACCGCTTGCTAAACTTAGATGGAAGGTACACATAAAAAAGAGAGAAGAACTAAACATAAAATTTAGAAAAATGCATTGGCTCTTAGGGAGACAATCTGAACTAGCAATCCATAACAAACTGCTGCTATACAAACAAATCCTGAAACCTGTATGGACATATGGTAGCCAACTCTGGGGTTGTGCCAAGAAGACAAATATCAAAATCATACAAACGTTAAAGCACCGTGGTACATTCGAAACGACAACCTCCATCGAGATCTAAAGATCGAGCTTGTCGCGTATGAAATTAAGCATCATGCAAAAAAAAATATCTACAACGTCTGCACTACGAGTATCTTGAAAATCTGGACATACGCTGTATGCTGACTACCACACCAACAAGAAGACTGCAAAGAACCAAACCACTCGACTTATCGCAACCAGGAGGTCAGTACACCTACTGTGGCGAGAAATCTGAGGAGGAGTTACATGAAACTGGGGATAATCACTTGATTACGCCGACTAATCAAAATACTTTATTATGCAATGTAAATTACTAAATGGGTCCAAGACTCAGTCGTAATATAAATATATTATATAGAAAAAAAAAATTGATATCTTATATCGATATAATGTGTGTACGTTTCGTTTATCAATTATTTCTTTTCTATTGCTATCACAACCTACTAGAATATATTTGAACAGTATCCATTTCCCTAATTTTGTTCAAGAATCGAAAATAGATTATGGGGCACATGCTCGATCAGCTGGCAAGCAAGCAATATGCTAGCCCAAAACCTGGCTACTCAATCAATTTTACTAAGCAAATTTGAATTAACATTTTTATCTTTTTTTTTTTTTTTTGTTAAATAATAAAAAATAGTTAAATTTATAGTTAAATTGAAATTATTGAGATCATTCCTTTAAATAACAAATCAATCGTTCAACTTTCCTGGCCTATGCTAAGCAAACCAAGTTAAATTTAAGATTACATTTACAAGTCATTTTATCTTTCTAATAAACCATCGTTTCCGATGGTTAGAGAAGAAGAAAGCTTAGAAACTTTACGTGAAATGATTAACCACGATATTAAAATTCAACTGTCTCAAAAACTGATAAAATTATAATCGAAGAACTTGACAGAAAAAAATTAAAATTAGGAAAGATACACATAAAAATTTATTAATAAAAACTACGCGCACTATTTTTTGCAATAGTAAAGTGCTGCAATTGTGTATATAACTGACGCCAAATTTTTATTGATTATGTCTAGGTTGAATTTTCCCCAACTGTCGTGTGCCATTTGGCGATTACATTTTTATTATAAATATATTTCATTCCATTTAGATTTTGTTGTGTAGATGTATGTATGTATAACAATCCAAAATCACGTGATTTGCTTATAACATATTTTTAACGGAGATGATGGAAACCATTTGTTACCCGCTCTATAATCGAATGAATTGATTAAAATTTGTATTTATGTAAAATAGTAAAATTTCTAAAATTAAAATGCGTATTATTTGTATTAGTAAAATGTGTGCTATGATGCTGATGATTCACCATGACAGTCTATTTATATTGACCTTAAGAAAAATTCGGGTATTACACTGTTCATCGTGAATCATTTCGTTTCAATCACAATCTATGCATCCACATGGGATATCATGATACCGGTACCAAACTTCGATTATTTCCCCTTTACCTATAAAACCGGTTTTTTATAGATGCATAGAATGAAATGAATTTATGTTTGCATTGTGTATTGTAAATATTTTCATATGTATTCGGGAAAATATATATTCTTTAAAATTGAAAAGAAAACTTATAAACACTCTTAAGAGTATATTACGGAATACTAAAAATCGTTTAAATTTTTTTCAAGGACGAATATAGTTAATTATATAAATAAGGGAGATAGATGTATAATTTTGAATTTTGCTTGCTCCAATTAAACCGGATATATAAATTGAAAACTATTGAAACGAAAATAACGATTTTCGAAATATGTACAAGTAACACTTGTTTTATTATTTATTTTTCTAGGTTTTATTATTTATTTTTATTTGTATTACGAATAAATACAATCAATAAGCTTTATTAGATTGTTAGATGAAGAGAATACGATTTCAACTATGATAAATCATTTCGATTTTCGTTATTTAATATAAAAAAAGGCCCACGGAACTTCCGCCACCGCGGCATTTGACGTTTGACACTGAAACTGTAACTGGTTAAATTAAGTATCTCTCATGGTGAGTTAAAATATTTGAAATTTCTTATGTAGAAAATGAAGAAATCAAGATCCCAGATATCCAGGAATTGTTTTTTTTTGCTACCTACGTGGGAATTCAGATGCATGTTTTGTAGCGTGTTCTACAACTTCTCGCACAATATTTTCCATGAAATTTGTTTTCCATGTGCGATGTTGACGTCGATAGTTGAATCTCAACTTAATCAATTATTAAAACAGTTATATCTGCTACAGTGCTACTTAGATATACCCGCTTTACTAAGGTGATATACACGGAAATACTATAATGGATGCAGTAATTGTTCGTTGGGAAGAAACTCATTTCGGTTATACCTGAATTTAGTTTGATGAGTAATTGAGCATACGGCACCTAACCGAACCCATCATTAACGTTCCAAATCATCGAAACCAACAAAATGTTGAGTTTTATATAATGAAAAACATATGTAGAGAAGGCGGGCTATAAAGTATATAAGGCTGAAAAGTAGATATAGCTAATAGCTCGGAAATGGTGAAAGCATATGTAGTACAACTCATTCAGTTTTTTCTCAATTACCATGTTTCCATGACAGAGTTAACCTAGGTTAACTCGGGTTTACGTGCATAGAAACGCAGATTAGGGTTGAGTTTCGTTAAACCCAAATAAACTCAACGAAACTAGTGTGGTTGGGTTAGGTTCTATCTGTCAATGTTTTTTACGTGTATTTTAAAATGACGCTCATTGTAAACTATTAAAACAGATTTTGAATAAAAATATGAGTTAAATTACGAAAAAAATATTAACATAGCTGTCAACTTAACTCGGTTTCATGGAAACGGCACGAGTTAACTCCAACAAATTTTCAACTCAACGAAACCTAAACCCGTTTTAACTCGGTACATGGAAACATGGTAAATTTGTTACATGGTTTTCGTCACCTGAGCAAACTAATTTTTGTGTTCTCAGTGTTGTTTTGATTTTTGTGACGGAAAAATTTTAAAAGACCTTAAATGAGACAATCACTTACTAGTTGAAATGGCTCTTCTTGGACAAAAAAATAGTTGAGTTCTTTTATTTTTAGTTGCATATTTTTTATTTCGTATAGTGAAAATCATTATTTAAGTTTTTCTTTATTCGATTTCGATTTTTACGTCGAATGCTTAGGCATCATCGTCAGTAAAATTTACTGAACTTTTATAGCTTTTATTTTATATAGTCGAAATCTAACTACCGTTCCATTTCTAAATGCATTTTCACTTTTATTTTACAATTTTTTAAATATAATTTTTGTTAATCATAATTATTTTATTAAGCTTTTATTGTTTATAGTAAACAGTTTAACCTTCGTCCGGCTCCATAATTTTACAACGCTAAAAGTCTTTTACAACGCTAAAATCTACTCGATCCCCTATCTCTGAAGAGGCTAAGGATATTTTTCTAAAATAAGCTCTGCATGGCCCAGCAAAAAAATGTAGAGATCGCGCAAAAATTTACCGCTCCCCGGCTTCTACTAGAACATAACATTTATTAGTATTTAAAAACGGAAAAGGTACAATTATACCTAGGCCGCCTGACGAGGGTTAAAAACCAAAAAGTGTTTAGTGACGCATTTTATTTAAATAAAACAAATTGCTCAGAATATTGTGTCAATTTATAGTGATGGGGAGGAATGTTGTACCCAATTTTTGCAATACTATCGAAATTTACATCTCTTTCTCATTTACATCTCAAATGCTCATTAACCGTTATCTAAATTAATTAAACTACCAAAATTGAATTACATTGTTTGGTTACATTAATAAACAATGCAATGTAAATTTAATTTTAAATCAAATTTTGTAAATTTTCACCAAAAATCTACACTAACATATTATGCCTAGTTAGTTAATATGTATGTATATAGTTAGTTACACCAATACATCTTTAGTTACTTTTTTTTATGTCGTATGTATATGTATATGGGATAGAGGATAGAGTGATAGAGGATTTATATTTAGTAGATTTTAGGCGGCGCTCAGAATGTAAAAAGCATAATTGAAAATCAAAACGGCAAGCAAGTGGCAATTTGATTCTAGAAAAAAGAGAAATAATATTCGATAAATAGCGAAAAAAACGATTTTATAACATCCCATCCCTGGGGTTTTCTAAATTGTTTCCATTCACATTTGTGTAAAGTGATTTGATCTTAATTGAACGTGTCACTGTTTTGTGCTATAGTATTGATTCTGTAAAACATCCCGATCTCGATTGAAAAAAATGCATTGAATGCAGGGTTTTATTTTAGCGTTAGTTTATTGTTTCCTTTTAGCAAAGAAATGAAAAGGTCGAAATTACAATGCTTAATGTCATCCAAGACATAAGAAATATTTCAAACAGAAAACCCCGACAATATCAGAGATACACACACTTTATGTCAACGAACAAATAGATGATTAATTTAAACAACTGTAGTGTGTGACGATTTAATTGAAACAACAGCACCAATCAAATCACCATCAAAATTGACATTGTTTGATACACAGCTAAATTCCTCTATAAGTTGAAAAGGAAATTCCTGGCAGTACACTACAAACGATCACTTGTTTACCACCAGTGAGGTAATCCAATCAAAGAGAATATTATTTATCAGTAGAATTAATTCATCTGTTACTGCACTCAGAAAAAAATATGATAAATACATGATTGCATTTACCATAATATCATCATTGTATGTTAAATACAATTATTTAAATGATTGATTTTATCATATTATGATATTCTTGATCATTCTTCTTGATCTTCTTCATCATAGCAATGATGATCACTTAAAAAAAAAACTTCCAGTGATCATCATTGTTATTATGAAGAAGATATGGAGGAATAGTGATGAAATTCGCAATATAATCAATACTTGTGTATGTAATGTAGCATACCTGAAAGAATAAAAGCTGTGATTAAAAATAAAGGTAGTTTAACCAAATTTTAATTGTTTTCCAATTTATATATACTCAAAATTATTTAATTTTAAAGAATTAAAACATTTAAAAAAAATCTTGATTTTATATGCGTGTGAAATACGTCCCAAAGAAAAAATCCCAAATTTACTGCAAGCAACAAATGTTACATGTGCGAAATACGCCCCAAAAATCTCATATTTGTTGCACAGAATCTTAAAAACAACACAAAAATTCATAAAAATAATAAATGATACATTTGCAATAAAAATAAATGATAGATTTTCAGCACATTACTTCCAAAGATTTAATTGCAAAGAATTTCTTTATTATTGTTGGTGTTTCATTAGTATTGTATGTTATACTCTTATATGTTAGAAATATCAATAACGGATCAAATCACCAAACTTATTTATTAGAATATAAAAAAAACATACCACTATACTATAATAAAAAGGCAAGTGTATAAAAAAGTCAGTTTTAAAATGCTAATATCAAAAGTCATCTTCTAAGAGACAAATACACTGGGTTTCTTCTCACAAGATTAAAGTTAGAAAACAGTTCTACAAAATTCAAAAGATTGACATGTGGGTACGTTTTCTGGATTGCTCATGATATGGTCTCTTACCGGGACAAACGAACCGAACGATTCCTGGGGTCGGCGATATAAATAACGGATCTTTTACAAGGGAGTTGTCACGACAAATTTCAATTAGCAAATTTGTTCAAAAAATTTCAAAACATTGACATCCCGGTAAGAGACCATATCATAAGCATTTCGGAAAACCTATCCACATGCCAATTTTTTCAAATTCCTTGAACAAATTTATCAATTGAAATTTGCTGCGAAAACCCCGTTGTTTTTAAAAAAAAAAAGTTCCCGTTATTTAAATCGCCGACCCCAGGAATTGTTCGGTTGGTTAAGTGAACATATCACAAACGTTCTCCACACGTCAATCTTTTGAAATTTGTTGAACAAATTTGTTAGTTGAAATTTGTTGCAACAAGCCCTTTGTAAAAGGCCCGTTATTTATATCGCCGACCCCAGGAATCGTTCGATTCATTTGTCCCGTTAAGTGAGCATACCATATACGTTCTAGAAAACCTACCCACATGTCAATCTTTTGAAATTTGTTGAACAAATTTGTTAATTGAAATTTGCTGCAACAACCTCTTATTTACATCGCCGATCCTAAGAATCGTTCGATTCGTTTGTCCCGTTAAGAGAACGTATCACGGGCGTTCTAGAAAACCTACCCACATACCAAACGTTTGAAATTTGTTAATTGAAACTTGTTGCAAAAACCTATTGATTTTTAAACGTTTATTGCATGCAACAAATTTGGGATTTTTTTTTTTGGTTACATATTTCACTTAGGTGATTTTATTTATTATATTTTTTGATAAAATACAGGAGTTTTTCACTATTAATAGTGTTCATAATTCAATGACTACACTTAATAAACACATTTTTTAAACACTCAAATTTTTGCTTTGCATAAAGTTTTGCGAAACAAAAAAAAACAAATATTTTTATTAAGATTATTTTAATTTTTTCATAGCATAGTAAAAATTATCGTGTGTTACTTTTTACGCTATTTGCCGTAGGCACTTGGCGAAACACACTTATACTTAATAAACACATTTTTATTAATCACTTGTTTTTCTCAACCTATGACTCATCGCCTACCTGCGCGATCCGTAGATTAATTTTTATTGCTTATTTTTTCTCTCCTTCTTTTATTTTTATTTATATTTTGCTTTTTTCTACTATATAACAAAAAAATTTTACTAACACAATTCAGTAGATACTCCTGATGATGACCTAACAAGTCAAAATCGATCGAGTGATTTTTTAAACTTTTTGAAAAATATTCTGCGAAACAAAAACAAGTGATTAATAAAAATGTGTTTATTAAGTATATCGTGTGTTAGTTGTAACCAACTGTACAACTTATTATAAATACATGGAGAGTTGTGTCATTCCATCGAACAAATTTCCTTTATCTATGGACTATGCTATCAATGGCAACAGTAAAAGTATGAATTTTTTTAAATTTGAAATCATATCTACTCGATTTCTTTCTTCGAAGCTACACAGACTCAAAATTTGTCGCGATCATCCGTTATCTAGATTGAAAATTAAATCATAATAATCGTGATAAATAGCGAGTGTGCCTAATTTATCGGGAAAGATTTCATCTAGTTATGAAAGCTTAATAATTCTGTTTTGAAAAAATCGTGTACAGACAGACAGGCAGAAATAACTTAATAATCTAAATAACGAGGTTATCTAGTTTGTGTCTGTCTACAGTATTACGTCAGTTCCAGAATTTATTATTAAATTGTAAATTTTGTTAATGGCTGTATTTATTTTAATATTTAATATATAATGATTATTTTTGTTCTTTTGATCTCCGATTCCTTCAAAAGGACCATAATACATATCTCCTTTATTGATTTGATACAGTAGTTCCCATTTTTTTAAATATCTCTGTTCTGATGTTAACAGATGTGGCCATATCGCGTGGTTTTTATAATTAGGTTGAATCATCGTTGGGTTTGTGGTTGCTAATTTCTTTAATGTCGAACGGCATTCTAGTTTGATATAGACCCACATTTTCGGCTCATTTATACAATCCCCTGATTCCATTGGAATAAAATTTAATCTATTTGAAAATATACAACTAATTATCCTTTTTTAGTTTAATCTCTCAATTCTAAAATTAATTGCATGTACCGATGAATCTTGTTCAAGTAAATAAGCATTGATTCAACTGCCTGCTGGCACCAATGAATAATTGACAATTTGAAATTTTCATGTAACAATAATGGCATACATTTTTTTAATTAGTCCTTTAGAGGTAAAGAAGATTTTAGTATGAAATTTCAGCTTGGAAATATCAACTTGAAAATGGTGGTAAAAGCGTACCATTATTTTCAGGTAAAATCCTTTCTATGAATATTGATTATCTTACATAGCTAGCCCTCGCTCCAAAAACTTAAACTCAACGAACTCCGACCTCTAGAACACACTAGTCCTAATAAGCTATTGGCCAGTTTCTTATTAAACATTAATAATGTGATTAAATCGTTATTAAATCGGACGCATTCATCCTCTAATTAATTTTTTATTAATGTAGAGTCGCCACTTCACCAAAAAAAAATTTAATTTATTATTATTGCCACTATAAACAATTTTATTAATTTTTTTATGAAATGGTCAAATAAAACTGTTCCTTATTTTCCAATTTTCAGAATTCCCTATATGTAATTTAAGACACCACGCAGCAAAACAGAGACATAAACAAATGTTCAAGTAAACATTATAGCAGGTTGGAAATACCTGATGGTATCAGTAAAATATTTCGTGTGTATATTCTTTGAGTAACGCTGTAAATGAAATAAATTCTATGGCAACAAAATTGTTTTCTAACTTTTAATTAAACAATTAATATGCTAAATAAGTTATACGAGTACACTTATATCACAATTTTTTGCCGTATAATTAAATTTTATATAATTTCATTAAACTTGGAACGTACATATACGATATATTTTTTTATAATTTACTTGAAATGGAATAATGATTTCATTTTAATGATGTGCTAAGTTAGGATACAGTATAGTACAACAGAATGTTGTGTTTTACACTCATAGAATATTTGATGATGAAAACCTCAATGGTTGAGAAAAGGCGTTGGGCGGGAATTTATATCATCATTGTATAAGGGAATATACAAGTATGTCTCAATTATCAAATACCCCCATCAATGGACATACCAGTTCTTTTGTGAACTTCTTAATTATACATTTAAATTATATGCGAGTGCATGTATGAGAGTTTTACGCGTTCTATATTCGATCAACATCCCAGTTCAAAATTATATTGATATATTAATACCTAAATACCTAAATACCTAATACCTTATATTAATACCTAAAATTATTTTAAAAACCAAGTCGAAAAATCACGTTAGACATGAAGCGATACATTCTAATTTATTGTGATTCAAAAGTTTGCAGCAAAACACTTTTTTGAAGTATAATTCAATTTATGTATTTTATTTGCTGAATCAGTGACAACTGAATTACTCAAAAGTAGGTATTCAAGATTTGCATACATTATAGTTATACTTTATATAGGTAAATTAGTTGCTCATAGCGGTTCGGCTCATCTTCGCACATGCAGATTCAATTGATGGAGCAGCACGCATAGTAAATAACAGTATGCAGTCATCATATTTTATAGAATAACTTTTATAGACAGGCAAAAATGATCGAGGAAAACTTACCAGAATTCTTGCAATTAATCGTTATCATGACAATAGAATGAAAAGCCAACTTTAAACAAAATGATGTCTGGCATTCATACGCAAAAATTTAAGAAATCAAATTATTATAAATATAAAATCTATATCGCGTTGAATATCCAGGGGGTCTATTATGAAATGTTTTCGTATTGGATATTTCCGTTAATATAACGGTGCTATTATGTATGAACCTAAAAAGTTAAGTCGAATCGCATTTTTTTGAACGCACACTAGAAAAAATTCTACTAAAATCTTCTATTTAGTTGACGTATTTTGTATTCGATTGATCATATTTTGATGTTCCATCAAAATATAGAGAAATGTGATTTATATTTTAATAATATACTAATAAAATAAATTAATTAATAAAATTTTAGTAGTTCTAAGTAATTAAAAACCAAAAATTTACAATGCAAATGTAGTTCTTAAAAAGTAAGATTACATTTCGCGTGGTAATATTTATACTCAGCAAAATCCAATTACGTATTTTAACAGATATGTACATTTAAATATGTTGTATTTTTTTAAAGTTTATGCTTTAAAATTTTGTGCTTTATTTTTTCTGGCACTACTAATTTAATACAAATTGACAGAAAGACAAGAATTAAAAAACAAATAAAAATAAATTACCCAAAAGTTACTCTACATGTTCGGAAATAGATTTTTTAATTTTTGTCAGCAAGTTACTCAAAAGTTACCATGGGCTATTTCCGAAAGCGCCTAATTGACGATTGGTAATGTAGAGAAAACACCACCTACTGGAATAAAATAAAGCTGTGATTCCATGTAAAATATGACCACCAGCGCTCACGAAACGACTAAAATTTCGTATAGCGGCAAATTTTAATAGTTGTGATTCCATGTAAAAAAAAGTGTCTAAAATCATGGCTCCAATCGTCAATATAACAAACTGTCATGTAACTTCAGATTTGTTTATTACAAATTCGATAATATAAGTTTCATAATAGGGTAAATCCGCGTTGGATCGAATATTTCCGTTAACGGAAAAATCGGAGACGGAAAAATTTCATAATCATACCCCACGTATTTATATTATACAAACCAAATCGTCAAAAATTCAATTTATTGGACAGCTTAGCCCCTAGAAACTGGAAGTTCATATAAAGACTTTGTGATTTAAAGGATATAAGGAAAACAAATAAGAACCAGCAATATATAATTTAATTAATTATGGCATCAGAAGCACAATAATTAAATTTTAATTTCATGTAATAAATTCAATTTTATTATTATTCTTTATTTTATGGCAAATGTATCTAACATTTTTCACAATTAAATTACACCAATCTCAATCATTTATGTAGATTGAGATTGATTGAGATGTTCATTCATCAATCAATCTTAATCTACATAATTGATGGAGATTGGTGTAATTTAATTACTTAAAACATATAAACTTACAAACACAACTCAATTTTCATGCACGCACAGCTATACCACAGCCAAGCAAAGGAGATTTTTCAATTGAACAAAATACTTAAAACAAAATTTATTTCTGATAATTCCAATGTCATCGTTGAATCTGTGATTTTTCGTTAAACTTCGTATACCACATGCAAAAAAAAAACGAAATATTTTTGATTGTATGCGGTTATTTACAGAAAATTAACATGCAATTTAAATTTTTTCGTTTACATAGGATGAAATATCTCTTTTAGGTTGTCTCTGGTTATACCCTTGACAGATGTTACGATATGTTATCCATGAATTCCACAATGAAACAATTTTTTTCAGTAAAATTAACAAGAGGTAAAAATATATATTCTTTACTTGTTAAGCTTAGTACTCAGTTCAAAGTGAAATGAAATTTTAACGCGGTCTCCAAAAATCTATTTATTTTCGCGTGAAATAGAAATGAAATTTTATTTGGAGAATTTTTAATTTTAACGTATAAATTTGTAAACATGCATAAATTAATTTCTTTATTTTACGTAAATAATTTAAAATAAATTGACTTTAAATAAAATTTATGAATTTGTGGTATTAAAAAATTTGTTTTTTGCCAAAAACAAACAATGTCAAAATTTCGCGTGAAAATAATGTGCCGAGACATTATTTTCACATGAAAATAATTTGGAGAGTTTATGCGCGCCATCTTTGATGTATTGAACACACTTGGTTTTTTCGTTGGAGAACTGAGTACTACAAAACGAAAACAGAAATGAAATTTTTCATTTCTAATTTCACTTTGGTAAAATCGTATGGAAATTTCACGTGAAATCGAACTGAGTACTAGGCTTTAGAAAGGAAAAAAAAAACTTCAGTAAAATTTACTGGCGGTAAGCGGGGAAAGTGTTGCCATAAAAAGTATGAAGCTCAATACTTTTTATGGCAACATTTGTTTTTCTTTAACACTTTAACGTAATTTTAATATGTATACTCACCTTGTTAAAGTTAGCCGAAAGTTGCCAGCCGAAAATAACAAAAATGATAATGCAGATTGTGTCTTTGGTTTGATAGCCGAAAAGAAAAATTCAACAATGTTGATCAATATATTTCAGCCGAAAGTTAGGTATTTAAGAAATATTATTCAATAATATAATTAACTTCTTTAAGTTGATATTAAAATAAAAGTTTTTTTTTCAATTTTGAAGGATTTCTGATGAGGATGATTTCAATAGTGCAATTTCTGAAAAAATCAATAATTGATTCGGCGCTCTTGTTTAACTTAAATTCGCATTGATGCCACTATGGCCATTTGATAGGCCCTAATGTCTGTTAACAACAGTCCAATTTTGAAGAAATTCTGATGGGGATACAAGGGTGTAATTTGAAAAAAAATTCCATCGTTCAATTTCTGAAAAATTCATTGAATGGCCCGGTGATCTTGCTTAACCTTAATTCGCATTAATGCCACTATGGCCATTTGATAGGCCCTAATGCCTGCTAACAATAGTCCAATTTTGAAGAAATTCTGATGGGGATACAGGGGTGTAATTTGAAAAAAAATTCCATCGTTCAATTTCTGAAAAATTCATTGGATGGCCCGGTGATCTTGCTTAACCTTAATTCGCATTAATGCCACTATGGCCATTTGATAGGCCCTAATGCCTGCTAACAATAGTCCAATTTTGAAGAAATTCTGATGGGGATACAGGGGTGTAATTTGAAAAAAAATTCCATAGTTCAATTTCTGAAAAATTCATTGGATGGCCCGGTGATCTTGCTTAACCTTAATTCGCATTGATGCCACTATGGCCATTTGATAGGCCCTAATGCCTGTTAACAACAGTCCAATTTTGAAGAAATTCTGATGGGAATACAGGGGTGTAATTTTAAAAAAAATTCCATCGTTCAATTTCTGAAAAATTCATTGAATGGCCCGGTGATCTTGCTTAACCTTAATTCGCATTGATGCCACTATAGCCATTTGATAGGCCCTAATGCCTGTTAACAACAGTCCAATTTTGAAGAAATTCTGATGGGGATACAGGGGTGTAATTTGATAAGATTTCAATAGTTCAATTTCTGAAAAATTCATTGAATGGCCCGGCGCTCTTGCTTAACTTTAATTCGCATTAATGCCACTATGGACATTTGAAAGGCCCTAATGCCTGCTAACAACAGTACCATTTTGAAGAATTTCTGATGGGGATACAGGGGTGTAATTTGACAATACGAGTATTTTTGAAATTTCTGAAAAATTCTTTAAAGGCTCGGCGCTCTTGTTTTGCCTCAATTCGCATTGATGCCACTATGGCCATTTGATAGGCACTAATGCCTGTTAACAAAAAAAAAAAAAAATTAAATTGACATATGAAATTTTTTTTCAAATTACACCCCTGTATCCCCATCAGAAATTCTTCAAAATTGGACTGTGTTTAACAGGCATTAGGGCCTATCAAATGGCCATAGTGGCATCAACGCGAATTAAAATTAAGCAAGAGCGCCGAGCCATTCAATGAATTTTTCAAAAATTTAACGATGGATTTTTTTTCAAATTACACCCCTCAGAATTTCTTCAAAATTGGATTGTTGTTAACAGGCAGTAGGGCCTATCAAATGTCCATAGTGGCATCAATGCGAATTAAGGTTAAGCAAGTGCACCGGGCCATTCAATGAATTTTTCAGAAATTGAACTATGGAAATCTTGTCAAATTACACCCCTGTATCCCCATCAGAAATTCTTCAAAATTGGACTGTTCTTAACAGGCATTAGGGCCTATCAAATGGCCATAGTGGCATCAATACGAGTTAAGATTAAGCAAGATCACCGGGCCATTCAATGAATTTTTCAGAAATTGAACGATGGATTTTTTTTTTCAAATTACACCCCTCAGAATTTCTGCAAAATTGGACTGTTGTTAGCAGGCATTAGGGCCTATCAAATGTCCATAGTAGCATCAATGCAAATTAAGGTTAAGCAAGAGCACCGGGCCATCCAATGAATTTTTCAGAAATTGAACTATTGAAATCTTATCAAATTACACCCCCCTATCCCCATCAGAATTTCGTTAACAGGTTTCATTAACCGGTTAATTTCGTTCCGCATACGGGGGGGGGGGGCAACTTTGCTAATCTTATATTTCTCCACAGTTAGGCCGATGTTGACCAGCATGATGGCCTATCAAGTGACCATAGTGGCACCAATGACAAGGTATGCAAACCTAAAACGACAGACTATTCAAGGCATTTTCGATATATTGAATTAGCAGAATTTTGATAAATTACACCTCTTTATCCCCTTCAGAATTTCTACATAGTTAGGCCAAAGTTGACCAATAATTATGATATATCAAATGTCCATAGTGGCATCCCCATCTTATTTTATGTTCATTTGGAGCAAGGTCAATGTGAACATTTGTTTTCTCAAGTTTAAATAGAATTAGGTTTTACAACAAACTTCGCATACTAAAACCTTCAAATTGGTTTCTGTTGATGTATTGTTGAAATAATTATTCGGCTGATAACTTTCGGCTGAAGAATATTGATGAACGGTGACATATTTATATACTTTCTGAGAAAGGCTGAGAAAGCGAAGACACTATCTGCATTATCGATTTTTTGATCTTTCGGCTGGAAACTTTCGGCTAACTTTAATAGTATTGTATACTCTCCTCTTTTCAGTTTCCCGGTATTTTTTACTGACAAAAATTGATTTACTGTGGAATCCACGCATTAGTTGATTTTACGATTCTAGATAAGAAATTAACTCGATTTTAATAAACTCGATGCCAACAAAACATCGTTATCAGAAATTTTACCGGACAATTTGTGCAGTAGTTAAGCTTCGGCACGTGGACCGGGAGGTACTGGGTTCGAATCCCATCAGAGGCTAGATGCAAATCGAATTTTCATCATCGATTACGATCGGTGATGTTATATAAACACAACTAAAACCCTCTGATGGAGTGCAATTTTCAACGCCGACCCACCATCCATGTCAATGTACAGGTTAACATGGAGCTTGCAATGCGCAGGTGGTATACTGTAGTTGAAAAACCTATCAGAAATTAGACTGAAACTAAAAACCTATCAGAAATTTCTAATTGGATTGAATAGTGAAGCAGAAAATTGCCTGGCTAGGTGGCAGTCAGGTGGTGGGGACGTTTTCACTATCCAATTAGAGCTAGAAATGCTGCTATAATACAATAAAAGTAAATAAAAAGTAACACTCATAATGTAGATGCTAGGTCTAGTTCGGTTACGAAAAAAACTAAATTTGTAGCTCAACTGTGAGCTTACTATCTGAAAACCATTCTGCCTGAAATATCCAAGGTGGCGGTGATTAGCTAACAACCATAATTCGTTACCCACCCAAACACGATTACATATTACACCTAAATATCTTTCAACGATTGCATGATGAATGGTCGCAAATTACAAGATGATCTAACGGATATATTATTGCGACGGCGAAAATACAAAATCGTAATGACGGCGGACATAAAGAAAATGTATCGCCAAACCTGGATAAACGAACAAGACCAGAATTACCAACGAATATTATGGAGAACTGAACCGTCTAAACCAATGACAACTTATAAACTTAAGACAGTCACATATAGGACAACAACAGCCAGTTTCTTGACCATAAGAGCTTTGAGACAATCCAGTAGCAACACACATCATATTGAAAGATTTTTATGTTGACGATTTGCTGACCGGATGCCACAATATAAGGGGGGTATGTCAATCAGTTTGCGAATTAAAATTGCTAACAGATCGAGGTGGATTTATCTTACGAAAATGGTTCTCTAACTCAAGTGAATTATTAAAACATATATACCAGCGTGCTGCACGTTAAAGGCAATATGGAAATCAAGTTAAATGATTGCATCTAGACTCTAGGCATTTTGTATGATCCACAAGAAGACAACTTTAAATTTGATGTTGCAAGACTTCAGTTATCCAGCAACCTAGCTACAAAGCGTTCATTATTATCCGAATCATCCAGTTGGATGGCTCGCTCCATTAACAATTACAGCAAAAATTATGATGCAACAATTATGGTTAAGCGGAATAAAATGGGATGAACATCTACCAGAATATATCAACACAACATGGATAAAACATAAGGCAGAACTAAGTGATATCAAAAACATAAAAATTCAAAGGTGGATCAATACAACTGAATATACTGACATAGAGCTTCACGGTTTCGCTAATGCTTCGGAATACGCATATGCCGCTGATATATACTGTCGAACAGTAAACGAAGATGGGACAATAACAACACAACTGTTAACATAGAAGACAAGAGTCCCTCCAACTAAAGTGAGGTTGTTAATTCCTCGGCTAGAGCTAAATGCAGTATTATTATTATCAACACTGCGCTTAAACACGTCCAAGAAGCCTTAAATCTAAACAACTGCAGGATGTATGCGTGGTCAGATTCAACCATTGCACTATGTTGGATCACAGGCGAACTAAGCAAGTTTAAGGCATTCGTGGCAAACAGAATTTCTGCAGTAAAATCCTTGATACCGACCACAACATGTAACGTAAAATCAGGCGACAACCCACCTGATATAGCTTCACGAGGCGCACCACCATCCGCATTAACAAACAACAAATTATGGTGGGAAGGACCGGACTTTCTGGGACAAAATATAACTAGTTGGAAGGAAATCAACAGTTCCTCACTTACTTATACACGCATCATCGTGAAGAATTATAAGAGAAAATTCAAAACTAAAGACAATAAGCAGAGTAGAGCACGTATTTAATGAATTATTTGAGCGATGTTCAAATTACGACAGATTAAAACGCATAGTTGCGTACTGTAAACGATTTATGAACAATACCAAGCACGGCAGCAATAATCATAAGCAGCTAAATGGAACTTCGGGATGCGGAAACAACAATTCTCAAGGCTCTACAAAAACAAAATTTTTCTAATAAAATTAGCTGTCTTAACCAGGCTAAACAAATTAGCAAAAGGAGCAGGCTACTATCATTGAATCCAACTTTAGATGAAAATGGTTTGTTACGATTAAATGGACGACTTCAAAATTCAGCATTTTCAAGGTCCAGCAAAAACCCCATCATCCTGGATAAACACAACCTTATAACACAAAGAATTATAGAAAACGCTCATATCAGTAGCTTACATGGGGGTGCCCAACTAACATTGTCGCATTTGAGAAATAAATATTGGATTATTGACGGTAAACGTGCCGTACGTCTATAGTAATTCAAAAAAGCATTATTTGCTTTCGTAACAAACAGCATCTTACACAGCAACAATTGGGAAACTTACCATCTGCTAGAGTACGGCCAGGAAGACCAAGGGAACAAACCAAGGGAAGAGGTCACAAAAGTCACAAAGGTTACATTGCACTATTCATCTGCATGGTAACAAGAGCTATACATATTGAAATTGTAAGCGATTTAACAACCGAATCATTTATTGCTGCTTACAACCGATTTACATCCAGGAGAGGATTATGCACGGATAATCCTCTCCTGGATGTAAATCGCACGGACAATGGGACCTACTTCGTTGGAGTGAACGTTAAAAGAACACCATCGCGCAGTAACCACATTACCGGACGAGATCGCCACTATGATAGCCATCAACGACGAAACCAATTGGCATTTCATACCGCCCATGACACCCCATTTCGGTGGCATATGGGAAGCGGGCATTAAATCTATCAAGTTCCATTTAAAATTAATCATAGGAGAAGCAACCCTCACCTTTGAGAAGCTTTACACAGTAGTCACACAAATCGAGGCGTATCTAAGTTCTCGATCGCTAACTTCACTGACCATAATAATCCAACAGATCTATCAGCTTTAACATCAGGACATTTTTTGATAGGTGCGTCTCTCAAGTCACTGCCGGTCGCTGATACAGATAACATCTCTTTGAAAACAAGATGGCACCTTGTTGAGAAATTGGTGCAAGGCTTTTGGAAAAGATGGCCCTCTGAATATCTCCACCAACTACAACAACGAACTAAATGGAAATGTAGCCAAGCGAACCTAAAGATCAACGACTTGGTGTTACTAAATAACGACCAACAACCAACCACACGTTAGAAACTAGGGCGAATTATCGAGACACGTGCCGGAAGCGATGATTTAGTTCGAGTAGCTACAGTGAAGTGCGAGAACAATACCTTCAAACAGCCAATTCTGAAATTATGTAAACTACCAGTTGCGGCAAATTTAAAAGATCTAATGCCTATGAAAGCCAACCAGAGTAAAGAGGAGAAGGAGTCGCAAATATCCAAGAAATTGAAGCATTCAAGACCGCGCAAAGTCAGCTGAAGAAGTCATGCATAGACGTTGTTGAAATAAATTGCGAATTAATTCTTCAACAAGTTCAATGGCAGTTCAACAATTTGGAGGCGAGCAACAAGGAAGTGCGCAGACCAAAACGAGGTTTATGCGACACAATAGGCGTTCTGTTAGGCGACATGTTTGGGGTTCTTACAGAGCGTGAATCAAGAGAGGATCTGAATTGGATCCAGAGCCCGAAATTATTAAAAGACATATACCATTATACGATTACCATACCTGGGCATGGCATTCCGAATCTTCTTCACATATGTCATAGCATGAAGATACGCAGTAGAGTAACTCCAAGAAACATTATAGTAGAACACACCATTCCATGCGGGAGTACACACTGTTAGCCGTTTTTCCAGTGCCTAATATCGAACACAGGAATTATTAGCAATAGATGCTCACCGGGAACAGCTCCCTTTAATGTCTAGAGAGCAATTAAAAAATTGTCAATTATTTGAAGGAAGAAGATTTTTGTGTGAAATATCGCCAATATATAACATCATGAGCAGCCAAGCTCAGTGCGAGGTGGCAATCCTACAACGGAAGATGAATCTTGAAGAATTATATTCCATCGGAACCGTAAGTGCATCAAATCACTGGATAAAACTTAATGCCAACAATCAGTGGGATTATGCTATTCACAATGAAACAGCAATCGATGTAATATGCGGTCATGAAAGCAAATCGTATAACCTTCAAGGATCAGGCATAGTAAAAATCAAAGCTGGTTGTTTGCTACGGGATGCAAATTTTTATATCGTTGCAATCGGATCCTATTCTAACCGCATTTGGAAAAGAGATTCAATAGATCGGTTAATACGTTAGCTGAATCTATTCACTTAAAGAAGTTCATCACCCGGATCTAAGATAGCCTAGTCCAACATAATCATCTACAGTACGTAACGCTTCAAGATACCAACAAATTGGAACAAGAGATAAAGACGCTCGAAAATATGAAGATCCATCCACCATTATACCATAACTCATGTCATTTCTGGGATTCTTTTAGTCGTAGGTGACATTTGGGGCATCAAATGTATAAGACAAAGACGAGCAAATCCTCGCCCACCACCTTCGCCACTTTAACGTGCTTAAGTCTAATCATCCCAAGTAGGCGGCCCGGAATATGTCGAGTTCAACATCAACAGGGCAACGATCTGCACAAATATTGTAGTATGTATGTATAACATATAAGTAAGAACCCTTGTAGCATGCATGATGAATGTACAAGCTTACTCATCAAATTATAGTATAAATTGGCTAGTGACATATTATAATACAACATTTTTTGCTCTAAAATAAATTTTAATGATGAGCACTTATTTTTGTATATAAAGAACTAAATTCTCAATAATAAAGCAGAACGAAATAATATCAGTAACGTTTTAGTTTTCTTTTCAAAAGCTAATTTTAATTAAGAAATAGTGAGCCCTCACCGGTAAGCTGGCTATCATCTGAAATTAAACAGGATATATAGGATCAATCGAGTTTTATCGGAAACTGGCATATAATGTACATTCATGTTTATTGATTATATATTTATATACAGTTACACACAAACAAAATTTGATCAACCATTTATCGACTTTCCGTAAAACAAACACAGACTAGAGTACTTTTCAATATTCATGTACAGCGATTTGAAAGTATGATCATTCGAATTTTAACAATGCAATTGTTACTCAGACTAGCGATTAGCTAAACATGATTAATCATTTTTCGAGTTTATCCCTTAATGTATCTTGTTCGAGATTTGCTAAACGCGTTTTAATTTGGGTTTAATAGCTAAACAGATTTAGTGCACAAATCACGCGATATTTTTAAGAGTATCTCTTAAAATGAAATTAGTAGGAAAGCCGACGTCCATTTTTTTCCATTATTTCTTAACTCTTCTTTCCTTTATAAGTATCAATACCAAATAACCACGCCTATTATCGTATTTATATGTTCTGGTACAGTCTTTGCTAATTTCTAGCGTGTCAACCATTGTAGATTTGTGAAAAAATTGCTAAACGGGTTTAGCTAAACTCTATTAGTTAACCGCCAGTCTGTCAAGGGTATTACATGCTAGAAACTGATTTTACTTAACTCTTATTTTACTTGTGATTACGTTATACTCGATCATAAAAACTGGAGGTGTGAATATGTTGTGGCCAATGGTGTGTACATCAGATTTACAAACCAACAAGGTCAACCTTTGTTGAAAATTTAATCTTTAAATGTATTTGAACTGTTAATTCCTTGTTGTTTTTTGTAAATGCTAAACTTTCCCACATGATAGAAAAAATTGGAAAAGCTCCCATGTTTTTTGTAAATGCTAAACTTTCCCACATGATAGAAAAAATTGGAAAAGCCACTTCCGATAAACAGATTTCCACCAAATTTCGCAAAGATCTTCCATTTAATTGAAAAATGTGTTGCCAAATTTTTTGCGACAAATTTAAAATAATTATCTGAACCAACTTTGTTTGAAATTTAATTTACCATCGTTTCGTTATGAATCGTTTTTTACTACTACTACTGCTATATACTTTTCAAAATATTTTCAAAAAACGAGGTGGAAGCTGCCACTTCTAGTGGCTGTACAGGGGCCGAACTTTGCTGGAAAACAGTATTTAGTCAAAAATCGTTATTTCCGATTAAATTTTGCAAAACTGTGGTGAACTTAGTTTTTTGCAAATTTAATATAGAATCTTTTAATTCTCAGACTTTTTCTCGTAAATGGTTTACTCCCAGAAATATTTATCTAAACCGGAAAAGCTCTTATGGAAGCGGCTACATTGGTGGACCTATCTCCAAGTTTATGGAAGTATGAAGTTTCACCCCATTAAGTATGAAATTCCACCCCGGGTAATCAATCCCCTTGGCTGTATAGAATCAACAACATTTAGTACGTACACACACATACAGAAATTTTTGAAAAACGATTTTTTCTTTAACTTCGGCGATATAGCGAATGGTAAATCTGCAAAATGTTCGAGATCAAAACTTTTCATGATTACTAAATAAATTTTTCTACACTATAGAAAGTAAACTTTAATATTCAAAAAATTATTTGACCAATTTTAGTTAAAATTAAAATAATTATTTCACTGTGCCGTTTAGTGGTTAAACTTTGGCATTTGGATCCCGATGAAAATAAACACAACTATAACCCCCTGTCGGAGCGCAGAACTCAAGGGCCGACCCATCTTCCATGTCTGTAATATAGACTGGCATGGAGCTATGCAATGTGCAGATGGTTTAAAATCGGTCCTATAGTCGTACGTCCTCGATTTGGCAGTTGGCGTAAGATTAGGGCGTGAAAAGCGAACTGCTAAAGAGTAGGGAGTACATCGCCCCAGAACAGATGATAACGATTAAAAACCAATAATTTTTTAAGCCAAAACTTCATTTGAAAAAAAATTTATCCATAGAAAAACCATTTGTATGAATGTAATTTTGTGTTGTCATCAGAATTATTCCAGTCCGATTTTCTCTTATTAATTTTTAAACGCAAACTTTCTGATATCTAGTGATTTTTATTGTACTTAGCTAAAGGTGGTAATCTGGTAACTTTATGTATAACAAAATAATTTTGTAGTTAACTTCAATTAGAAACAAGTTTAGGCCAGCCTCGTGGTACGCGTATCATCTATAAAGTGGTGATATACGTAACACTTCATTACTGGAAGTACCGCAAGTACTATAATACAAATGCCAGATTTTCCTGCCAGATTGACGAGAACTGACTCAATTTCAAATCGTTTCAAATTATAAAATCATAAAATAAACGTTTCAAAGTTTTCATAGTTGAACCAAATCAGACAATTAAGATTATGAAAAAAAAACTAAACGGGAGAAAAATTGAAACTGAACCGAAAACGTTCTGACTCCATCAGCAGAATCTTCCGATGTTATGAGTGATTTTCTACCCACTAAGTTTATTTAAAATTGAACCAAAAACGAAACCTTAAAACTGCGGGTGAATAAAGAAGATTCTTTTATGCCCGGTTTGTACAGAAAAATGGCTGACTGTCCTTTATTTTTGTGCTAATTAAAATTTGTATATGAAAATTTAGTTCACAGACTTAAAAAACTCTACTTAAGCTTAAGTACTCAGTTCAAAGTGAAGTGAAATTTTACAGTCACTCTTTTCCTATTTACGCTTAACGGTTCGAACGAAAACCTTTTCGTTTTGTAAAAATTAAAAGATTCAAAAATGACATTACTTAAATTCATTACGATCAATTTTCATAGGAGTTTTATCAATTTGTGTGTTAAATAGCAATACAACAAAAGTCTGTTACAAAAGCGTTGCAGTGAGGATGAAAATTTTGCAAAATGTTTGCGAGAAATGCAACGTTGGCCTTCATCTATTCATTTACTTTAAGCTGTACTACATTCTGCAATAACTGCATAATCTATATTACGATCTCTAAATCCAATAAGCGGCAAAGTAAATTCGTTTATCTTATGGGTATTTTAAATACAGAAGACAGAACTCACGAGCCGATTCATCTTGTATGCCAGTACTATATGTATATGCTGGCATAGAGTTGTGCACCACGCTAAAGTTTTACGTAAAAAGGACCTATAGCCGTATGTCGTGAATTAGCGAACCACGAAAAGGGTGGGTAGTGTGGCCCCAGTCAGAATGCAAAGAAAAAATAGAATAGACTATTGACATCTGTAAAACAAATAAATCATATCCTGGACATCAAGTGTCAATTTATTGTTTCATCTATCTTAATTAAAAGTTTTATTCCATTTTTAGTTTTATTCCTATCAAGCGGTTCGTTTAGATACATTGCATGAACATGAAAACTTTAAAATATATAATACCAAGTTAAATTGTGTAATATGCGCAGGTTAGCGCATACACATTCATGTCAACACATACATAATGTAAAGGTTAATTTTACCATTAAAAAATTAATTAAATTAGTTAATTTTACCATTAAAAAATTAACAGGACACATTCCTATTGTTTAACATTTTCCAGTATTAATGGGTGATCAAATTAGTATTATATATTTTATAAACATATAATACCCATTTTTTCAGATTCCCTTCAAAATTGACATTTTGTGTTCAGTTTTGGTTGGCAAATCACTATGGAAAGATACACAGTTGCGCAGCGTTTAGAAATTGTTAAAATGTAGTACCATAATAATGAATCTATTAAAAGCATGTTTTGTGGATTATGTGAAATTTATGGTCAACATATTCAACCTACAGAGCGGTCATCATAATCAACCAATTCGAAAAGTAAATGGTAGTATTTGTGATGTTGCAATCTAACCTGGCAAAAGCGTAAACGTACTGCTGAAAATATCAATGCTGTGAATCAAAATGTGGATGAAAATCGAAAACAATCAATTAGATATCGTCCTCAAGACCTTGGATTTTGTTATGTCAGCACTTCATTATTATGAACGAATATTCTTCATAGAGATTTGCATTTCAAGGCGTTAAAATTCAGTTGACCCAAGAACTTAATCCTAATGACCATTTATTGCATAGAAATTTTACTGATTGGGCTTTAGAGCAACTTGAAGCAGAAATGGTTTCGTAAATAAATACAATTATAACAAAAATAAAACGTTTGACCTGGTTTATGGTCTGAAGGTGTAATGGAACCATGGTTTTTTTGAAACGAACATGGCATTACAGTTACCGTTAATAGAGATCGCTACAAACACACGATTAGTGATTTTTTGGTGCATGAACACAGACGATTTCGACTTGAACTGTATGTGGTTTCAACAAAATGGTGCAACATCTCAGGACACAATCAATTTATTGAGAGAAAAGTTTAATTGTAGACTGTGTAATCTCCAAAAATTCCGACGTGAACTGACCGCCAAGATCATTGCGATATAACTCCATTGGACTTCTTTTTTGAAGTTCTGTTAAATTACTCGTTTACTCTAATAAACCACAAACACTCAACGACCTTAAACCCAGCATTATTCGGTTTTTTAATGAAATAAGTGCAGAGATATGTGAAAAAGTGGCTGGAAATTGGTGTACCAGAATCGAATATTTAAAAAAATCCAGAGGCGGGTCATTTAGATGAAATCATTATTAAATAAAAATTTCATGAACCAATGTCTAAAATAAATAAGAAATTATATTGATATCTTATACCGTTTTAACTTTATTTTAAAATAAAAATATATTGAACTCTTACTATTTTATCACCTTTCATTATAAAAAAGAATATTTTGCCAATAAGCATTTGTACAATTTTCGGTGTTATGAAAAGCGATTTTCAGAGGCAGCATTATTTAAAAATATTTCTGCTTATTGGTATATCAATAATGCTTTATAGATAAATTCCACGAAGTATACTTATTTTGGAAATTCCCCTGTATATGGCTGAGAAAAGTAATCAGACAATGAAACATATTTTTTAAGAATTCATACCATAACGTTGATGGACGTTGCCTCGTATACTTCGTGCACTTTATATTAATAAGCTAGCTTTGACTCTGTACACAATATATACAAATTTTCTAACTTAACTTGTTTTAATTTTCGTTTATTAATCCAATGGCTAGCGTCGTAGATAGACCAAAGTGGTTCATGGTAACAAATAAATAATAAATAAAAATAAATAAATATAAATTTATGTATTATGCAATATTATTCCTAGTTCTGGCTCAAGCAAATTGTGTTTTTGGTGTTAACTTTTGTGTTTAATAAAAAAATTAATATTTTTTCATTTATTTAAGCCAAAAGTAATTATTATCTATTTAAGATCACTATACGGCTTTTTAGACAAAATATTAATATTTTGTCTAAAAAGCCGAAAAAATCTTAAATAAATTAATTATCACAGACGAATTTAAACTTCTTAAGTAATTAATATCTTTCTATTTATAATCGAAAACTTATATTACTTTAATTAGATAATTAGATTTAAAATAAAAACCATTTCAGTCAGAGTAAATAATTTAAAAAGTAAACCAAAGAAGGCTTTGCAAATTTGCAATCACGTAAAGTTTGTAGCATAATTCCAGGGGGAAATTCAACATTTGGTGTAATTGAAGTAAATTTCAAATAATTATCTGAGACTTTATAATTCTCAATTGACGATTGGAGCCGTGATTTTAGGAAAATTTTTACATGGAATCACAACTATTAAAATGTGCCGCTATACCAATTTTTAGTTGTTGTGTGAGCGCTGGTGGTCATATTTTACATGAAATCACAGCTTTATTTTATTCCAGTAGGTGGTGTTTTCTCTACATTACCAATCGTCAATTCAGGTCACATTATATATTTTTATATATTACATAATATCATATACAACATATTTTGCTTGATGAGTTTCAAAAGCGAAAAAACGTCAATCGAATAAACATTGAATAACGAATAATATAATTAATATAATGTTACTTACATTTATTGTAATTTGGATACAATAGGGTTGGAGGACATTAAGTGTGGAGCAGAAAGCCCAAGAGCTCCCAAAAGGGAAGCTCCTATTACCGCAATATAATTAACCAGACCGTTTCATGCAAAACGAAATAGGCCAGCAAAACTAGTTATAGTTAAATAAATTCCTATCTATGCTTGAAATAAATATCTATGTTTGAAACAAAAATAAATAAATTGTGGTTTATATAAATTATATTAAACACTATAGACTTAAAATAAAACTTTAATCACGCGAAAGCTCTACAATTTTTAAATATGTATTTATATTTTCTAATTTGTTATTGGTATTGGTTTATCCGAAATAATAAAAGTCGAACTAGCTACATGTCATGTTACGTTAAAATAGAAAATAGGTGGTTTAGGTTTTGGAAAAATAAAATTATAAACACTATAAAAAGTAAAAAAATAAATTATATTTATCATGCAAAAGCATTCGTGATAATAGCCAAGTTCTGTTACCGCAGTAGCAACAAAATAAGTGTTCTGATAAGAAACATGTACTGCTGCTTTAACGATGCAACACAATTGATTTTATGTAATATGTTAAATTGTGAACTAGTACTTAAAATACTTGTAATAGCACTTGTGCAAGAAATATTTACATTTTGAGTTCATCCATTTGAAAATTACCCACTTTTCATCATACATACCCGGGTATGTCGTTAATTTTTCTATAGATTTAGTATGGAAAGTATCAGATTAATGGAAATTTTGAGCTAAACATAGATGCTAAATGATAAATAACGAAATAAAATGCAGGTTAGCAAAGGTAATATTATTGTTTACAGCTAAATTCAGTTTATTTTATTTTAATTCGACAAACAATTCAACAAAAATTTAATTAATTAATATTTAAATCGATGAAACTTATTAATATTATAATACATATATGCTTACTCCACATAATTTAACAAAGAAACAGGGTATTAACTAATTTATGGGCAATTCCAGCATTTAATAAACTCCCGACAATGTTTCGCACATACTGATTTAAGAGAATAGTTACATGCCTTTCTGGCGAGTCGTCGTTTCGAGTCTTTGCGGCATATAAAGCAATTAAACCTTTATGTTTCAGGCGGCCTGTTTTATCTCTATCTTCTAGAACCAGAACTAGAACTATAGACGGACTAGAACCAGAAGATAGGGATAGAAATGATTCAGATACCTCTCCTATTTTTCGCATCAACATTGCTTCCAATCCGTTTCGTGTGTTAAAGTTTCGATACATATATGAATGGCGTTGCTGCTCGTTTTTCAATTGATGAAGCACTAATGCAGCGACATCCATCATGTTGTAAAAAAATGCAACTGGCCATCTCTTAGTACGGCGTTTGGTGGTATATTCGGCCAGCATTTTATCCATCGTATCCACTGCTCCTTTCGTTACATTATAATACAATAATTTATAATATCAGTCTTATTTTTTACACCACTTTCATTTTTGTGAAGCGTGGATAAGAGAACCACAACTATGTTTTTTTAGGTACGTAAGAGCACATTGTCACGCTTTCGTGGAAGCCAAATTCTGTAGCTAATTCATCACGTTGTCTTGAGCTGCTTGGAATTCGGTTGGAATGTATGGTTTATTTTGATGAGCCAGATGTTCTACGATGTTCGGCTGTGTTATGGGTTTTCCGACATCTTCTACGTGCTCTTTAAATCTTTATATGTGCACAAAAATAATAAAAAATAAATCTTATACAAAGTATATTCGCGACTATCTATTTCAAATGTCGATAATATTCGTACAAAATACAAAAGCAATTACCGTTACTTTTATCGTAATATTACATTTTTATGTACGAACGAATTTAAAAACATGAACATACCCGGGTATGTTCGTGTTGAGTAGAAGGTGTAATAATGTATATCTAGTCCTAAAACATCCTAATTGACAAAATAAAAATATTATTTTTTTGGAAAGTGCATATATTCTTTATTTAGGCAGCTACTGAAAAGTTCAGTCTACAAGGTACTCTCTGTTAGGTCGATTTTACCGTTTAAAAAACTAAATACCCGGGTGGGTATGTCGTGTTGAGACAAGAGTTAAACATGAATTTTGTTACGATTCCTGACAAATAAACTTAGTATGGCTAGCAAAATCTTGATTTATCTAAAAAGAATTTGATTAAATGCCCTGAACTACCTTACTATACGACCTCTATTTTTAAAATCTACATACGTCGTCGATTCGAGTCATGTTTCCCTACATTTCAAAGACATTTTTTTAATTACATTGATATGTTCACGGATGTCTTGATAATGACAAAATATAATTGCATATAGCCTCACAACTATAAGAGAAAATGTGTTTGGGAAGGGGAAGTATGAAAAAAAAACAGGAAAAGGAAAATAGTTATTGGTTTTCAAATATCACTCAATTGATAAATATGAATCTTACGACATATTATAGAGAACCGTGAGATTTTTTGTTAAGGCCCAATTGAAGGTTTGTGTACTTCATTTCCAATTTTCAATGACACCCGGCCAACACCCGGCCTCCTTTTACCACGAATGGCCTTAAATCACGAATACACAACATTTCTAAAACGGAAAACGAATCAACGGGAGTTTTGGCAAAATCAGTCTTGTTTAATCCAAAATCGACATCCACATGAAATTTTAGTGGAAAATTGAATCTTTAAAATGATAGAATCGTGTAATTCTTGGTCGTTTTTTCATAAACAGCATTTCTCGGTAGAAAATCCAAAAATACGAAGTTTCATCCTGATCAGTCAATCCGTATAAGCTATAGAGATAAGTGTTTTGATGGAACGAAAGTTTTTATTTATTTACGCTTAAATGCTGGACTAAGTTTGTAGCAAATTTAAATTTTTGCCTTCAAATTAAAGCCTTCAAATTTAATTTAATATTTTTGTTCTTAATTATATAAATTGTTTTTTCGTTATGCTATACATACTTTCAAAATGTATTCAAAATACTATAAAACGGGAAAGCTTTCAGTAGAAGCTGGCACTGCTGGCACAAAGATTTTCTCTGCATTTCACTACCGTCTTGGAATTTATGGATATAGCTTAAGAATTAAGTTTCAACCCGCATTCAGTAAATCCGGTTTTTTCTCAAAATTCGCCTTTCCGTTAAAAATTGTGGAAAACGGTTGTGGAGAAATATTGTTATATTTGACAAAGCCATGTTTCTCATAAACGCTATATACTTTTGAAAATATTTACTTTACTGTCACTTCCTGGGTACCGAAAATTTTCAAAATTACTATACTTATTTTACTAAATAATCGGAAATGTTATGTATATGTAGAATGTAGTAGTTCATAGCTATAATATTGGCCTTACTGTCTTGAAATAAAGAAGAATTTACTATGCAAAAATGTTTTTTGTTGTTCTATACTTTGAAATGGCAATGTGATTTGTAATTGTTTTAATTTTAACTTTATTTCTCTATTATGCTTCTGCCTTGTTCAACGAGGCATGATATCCGTTGATACGAATCGATACAAATTTTATATGGAAAATTTGAAAGAAATTTTATTTTAGATATTTGAATTAAACCGGATCAAATTAAACATCATGAAACAGCTATTATAATTTTCTATTATTTAATTACTACACTCATTTTGCGAGAAACTAAAACTGCTAGATTGCTTGTATTTTTCACATTTGGCCTATAATTTGTTGAGATAACTTAATAAACACATGAATGTCGACTAAGAGATGTTGCCGTGATTCATATAATACCAATCCGGTTTCGGGTCATTCCTTGAAGTATTACGAAATAAAAGTTAATTTAACATTATTTTGTCTTGCAATGAAGACAACATAATGGTCAACACCATTCGCTAGAGATTCAATGCTACACTGCTTGACGAATTTCCTGCTACACTATGTGGAATATTTACTGTAAGTAAAACTTGAATTAGGAAGAAGTTGTTTTTTAATGGTTGGGAAGTAACAAAATCGAACAAATAATAAACATTACTGAAATGTTTAATATATAAATTATTTTTATAAAAACCCTTTCGAACGCCTTCCCTATATTGTACATCGACCTGGAACGCATCTAGCAGGCGTAATACAATTTTTTTGCTTCAGAAATGTGTGTAAAATCATTTGTCTTTATATACTCTCTATTGTTTCAGTATTGTGAATTTTAGAACAATCATAAAAATTAGTTTTATCACAGTTCTAATCGTGTAAGGTTGTGTGTTTGTCTTGTTGTTAAGTTAAGAGATTAGTATTTAGCTGTTATTTCTGTAAATAAATTCTAAAATGTCATTTGGGTTATTCATTTTTAACTTAGAATATAGGAATTATTTTATCAATATATTGTACATAAATATTTCTTTATAAATATCACGGCATTCAATGGCGGCGAAACGAATCCGAGCCACGATGGCTCCATTTATTGAGCCAATTTTTTCAATACTCAGGGAAAATTGCTCAGCATTTTTCTCTGAGTAAATATTTCCCCACGTTGAATTGTTTCCCCATCAAACCAATAGGCGAGATCGTAACAATATTAAACGATTTGAACCCCACAAAATAAATAGACGTTTTCAAGGATATTAACTTGAAGCGAATAAGTAAAGCCGGTGTTAGAAACAAACAAAACTTGCAATCGCCATTTTATTCTAAATATATACTTATAATAAATATTCTAATGCTGTGTGTCTCACGCCGATTTTTTTGTCTAAATTTCCGACTAACTAAATTGATCGTTAGTTCACCTAGGTATTGTTAGATGTCTCTAATATTTATAAACCAAAATCTACCCAATATTTAGTTCTAACCTGAAAACTTAGTTCCGATTTATCAATTACCGATTAGAAAGGTTTTGTAGATTGTTAAATTTAAGTTTATATAACAGATTTTAATTAAACATCAGATGCGGTTTGTTTTATGCCATCTTTGAACGATTGGTATGAACTAACCATCAATTTAGTTAGTCGGAAATTTAGACAAAAAAATCGACGTGAAGCACACAGCATAAATATGATAATTTGTACGACCCAGAATCGTCCGAAAAAGAAATCATTACATTAATTTTTAAAATATCCTTCATTTGGGTTTTCATAAATATCTTAACCTTTTCGAATAATATAGCAAAAAAAATGTTGGGTTTTTTTTGGAGTACTTGATTAATTTTGAAACATTCTTTAAGAATTTCATTAATTTGTTTGCCTGCCTAAATCCCTTTCCCTTCTAAACCTAGAAAATTACTAACATTTTTTGTGGGATTAGTGGCATCTAGGTTTAAGAAGTAACATTAGAGATAGCTTTATGACAATTTTCGTCTGTGAAAATCCAGACGAGCCTAAAACCCCCATCGGCATATAATTACGAGTGCAACGAACACATGGAATCGAGTCAGTCCTTTGGGAGATACGGTGCGCGAAAGACTAAAAGCCAAAGTGAACAGGGCGAAAAATTACTAGCGGTGTTTAAGTGAAATAAAAATAATTTATTATAAATTATGGATTTGTGAGTTAATAGAGAAAATTATGTATTGTTGTGTTTTTAAGCGTTAAGTAAATATTTGGAAAATTATTTTCAATATTCCGGGAGCGGTGTAAATTACGAGCATTACGGTTGTAAACCGTCAAATTTTACAAAGTTATTCACAATCCAGTGATGCGAACTGGATTTGGCAGAGCTAATTCGTAACAATTATATATATTAAAGAATAAATTAAATTCGTTAAACGCTGTTTAAAGAGTCAAATGGCACATAAAACCAACAAGAAAATGGTTGTAGAGCATCGTTCTAATGAAATATTAAAATAATCCTTGCATGTTGCAGTATTTCAATGGTCTGCATTATAATTTTACTGACGTTTTTATATGTATACCGTTAAATCGAGGATATAGCGTATCGTACAATTTTGTTCCTCTCTTGATTTTGTTTACCAAAATAAATATATCAGGGGGTCGATGTTGTTCAAAATTGGGCAAGTTTATTTCGTCAACGCAAGTACATATATAGTAGTGGTGTGTTTGTGTTAGTACGAATGTGTACCATTTACTTTTTTTGGATATGACATTTCTAGATATCATTTCCATTTATAATTTAAAACTTGTAAATGCAATGCAAATATGCTTTAAATAAAATTTAATTTATTTAATTATTTAGTTTTAGTTTTAAAATAATTTCTAATTCTGTGTTTCTGTGAAAACAAAACATTCATTCGAAACCGCATTGAAAAAAAAATTAAAACAGGTGTAGTTAAATTTTTTATTTTTTATTAACACTTTGACGCGCACTTTCTAAATGTGTCGCGGAAAGGATATGTATTGTAAGAATTGAAAAATATCTCTTTTGTGTTTTACTAACACAATTGTGTGGGTACAGCAAAAGTACCATGTCAAAAATTTATTTTTGTATATGTTTTGAACCAACTTACATATTTGTGTATTCCTTTCAAACTTATTTTCGTTCGAAAAAAACACTATAACTATACACACAATTGTGTTGGTTGTACTTCAAAACAAGTGAAATTTTTTATCAAAAAGGCCATTACATACTATGATTTTTTACTAAAACATTTGTGTGGTTTGGATTTAATTGAGCCATTTTTTTATTTTTTTTTGGTTGAAAAGAGATATATCGAGTTATTCTTTAAAAAATGAAAGATGTTTGCGCGAGCGTATTAAAAAACGAAAAATTTCTATGACTACTATAGCAGTCATTTGCGCGAAAGTGTTAACTCGCAACTCAAATACAGTGCCATGCATTTCATTCCAACCAGAATGGTTTTAGAGCAATAGAAATTGGTTGGCGAAAAACTTTTACAAAAATTAGAATTTTATGGGTTGGCCACAAGAAAAGCCAAATTTGAATTTGTCAACAACGTAAATTATCAGATTTTTCATTTTTCTTGCAGAAGAAACCGAATGAAATAGAATAAATAATACCAAAAAAGACTTTAACGGTCCATTCCTTAAATTCCAAATAAAAAATATTTAGCTCGGGTCTTACTTTAGACACAAATTTCATTCCTATTCGGATACTTTTTACGCTATTTGCCGTAGGCACTTGGCGAAACACACTTATACTTAATAAACACATTTTTATTAATCACTTGTTTTTGTTTCGCAGAATATTTTTCAAAAAGTTTAAAAAATCACTCGATCGATTTCGACTTGTTAGGTCATCATCAGAAGTATCTACATCTACACACAGAGTAGATACTCCTGATGATGACCTAACAAGTCGAAATCGATCGAGTGATTTTTTAAACTTTTTGAAAAATATTCTGCGAAACAAAAACAAGTGATTAATAAAAATGTGTTTATTAAGTACCTATTCGGATAGGAATAATATTTTCCAAAGTAAAACCGCAAAATAAACAGAATTTTTTTCAAATTGAGGCAGCGAACTAAGATTTAAAAAGTATTCACTGTGAGTTTTGCAAAAAATTATTTAATAATTTTGATTTTATAATCTAGTAACCAAAAAGGGCCGTAGTTGTGTTACATGAAATGATACGATTAAGGGAATAAGGATCTTAATGTTATTCGTAAATTAAATTATAATTCCTCTTAAATTCTAGAAAAAATGGCAGAAACCAATTTTGTTGCAAAGTTAATTAAGAATTTATTAGTTTTAGTTATTTCTCTCACAAATTCTTTACATTTTAAAATATTTGCAAACATAGCAAAAAACCTTATATATGGAAACGGGCACTTGTAAGAGATCCACTTCCACCAAATTCAAGAAAGAAATACTCAGTCCCCTTTGAAGTGACGTGAAGTATAGCTTTTAAAAACTTATGTAGAAAATATTCAACGTTCAACATATTATTTCAAAGTAATTATGTAGTTAGATAGAATAAACCTGTCAGTTTATTTATAAAATCTTATTATTACGATGGAAGGAATGAGTTCCGCTGTGTGGTTATGAACATTATCCGTGCCTTAAAAACTACTAAAAATTGATTTATTAGTTTGAATTAGATAGAATAATTCCGAACCAGACATAAATGATTTAACGTTAATATTATTTCTAATATTAGGAAAGCTTTATAAATTATATCTACTGTTTTACCTATTACATAATTTCGTTTTATTTTCAAACTTTGACTTGCATAATAAAATAAGCCAGAGAGATCTCCCATTGTTGATTATCTAATACTGTTTTTATTACACAATTAAATTTAAATATTATTCCGTTTTATTATATAGTTTGGAAAATAGGAAAATATATATAAATAAAATTAACACACCATATACAAATTACAAATAAGAGATTGCGTAAAATTTAAATCGATAATTTTCAGCGCACGTTAACAAATATAATTGAAATTATGTATAATGGATTATGTAATATACGTAGCTCACCTAACAAAAAAGGGCGTAACACAAAGAGGATTTACTTTTCAGCAAAATACAAATATTTATCATTTTTATTGTTTAACATTTATGTGTTTCTTTGGTGTTTAGATTAAATGGATAAAAAATGAATTAGATACTCTTACTTTTCAAATTATGAAAATGATTAACTTACCACCTTCAGTACCGCAGGTTCCGCCATATTATCCATTGCCTAACGCAATCGTTCCGCTGCTTTATCTTTTTATTTATCTCGTTTCTTCACCAAATATTTTCACATTTACCAAAAAAAGTTGTATTCCTTCAGAAAACGCCACATTTTGATAAATTTTATATTTTCTCTCCCTTTTTCGTACCACAAATTGTCTAATAAATTTTATCTAATAATTAATCTATTTTATATTACAGTTTTCTAACTATATTTGAAAGTTTCGATGTGCCTTGTAACGCTTAAGTATTTTAAATATAAAGAAGTAATTTCCCGTTTTATTAAACAAGCAAGAACCGTGTGGTATGTTATGTTTGGTGGATGGATGGAAGAAAAGCTATCGATTTTGTAAGATGCGCATTCTCACTGAATATAAGATAAACTAGAATTGATTTTTCAACATCACAACAATGTAAAAATGTTAAAAAAAATCACAAAATTTTATTTTTATTCACTAAAATATTTAATTATTATTATTTATTTTAAAAAAGCTTATTAAGTTTAAATATTTTTTAAAAATATAAATTTTATTTTATTTATATTGGACGATTTGTATTTAACAAACTCCTTTTTTAGACTGAACTTTTATGCAGACCGGCGAATATAAGGAAAATTCTGTTCTGTATGAAAAACCGAACCAAATATGTACAATAACCTTTTGTCATATGTAATTGTGCGATAACAACACAAACTCATATTTCGGGTGGGTATATACTATAAACCTTAAAACGAAAAAAATAAAATAAAAAGTACAAACGAAAATTGGAAAAGTAGCAACTTTTCTGCTGTACTCGTATAATTATTTTCTTTTTTCTTTTTTTGAAAAACTGTTTCGTGTTTTTCCTTTTGGATTTTATGTTTGTGTATACTACACCACTGAAATACTCTCTTTGTGTTGTTGTCAATGCTGCAATGCGACGTTCATTTTCCATTTGGAACTTGTTTAAATTTTCTTTAAAACATAAAATTCTAAATGTATATATTTTCTAATTCTCCTTTCCACGTTATCATAAAATGCAATAAATTTGGTTTTTTTTTATTTAAAATTTTTAAAGTTTCAGGCAATTTACGACCTTGAAAAACACATCATAATGGAAAACAGTAAAATATTTTTAAGTCAAAGACTTGTGCCGTTTACAAAGTAAAACTGGGCTAATTAATGCGCCATACAAGTTTACTACGCGGATAATTTATTTTTATTTTAGTATAGTGACTGTTTTCTGCTTTTAAGTTAAGACCTAAAGTTTTATAATAACGTAATTTTTATTTAACTAAGGTAACAACAATCGTTCATGATAACGAAATAAATTAGTTTATCTTTTAAATAAAAAAATATTGAAGAAAATGACAGCTTCAGCTGGTACATTTTCCACTCTCGTTCGTTAAGGAAAGACCTATGCCCATTAGTATTTATTTGATTGACAATGTGAAACATCAGAATACCCAATCCTCTATCCAAATTTTCAAGTTCAATTATTGCTCGCATTCACTTAAGCTTTTACCATAAATTTAGAGGTTCCAGTGATGTTTGGCCGAAATCGGTCCACCGCAAGTGACAGCTTCCATAGAAAATTCTTCGTTTTTTGCAAATATTTTGAACAGTACATCATTTATGAGAAAAACGATCAATTTTCCATAGTTTATGCGGAAATGACGAGTTTCGGCAGAAAACTGTTTTCCAGCCAAAATTCGCTCTCTGTACAGCCTAGCCCCCCCCCCCCCCCAACCTGGAGTGGCAGCGATTTTGAAAAGGGTATAACAAAGGGTTAAATTAAATTACAAATAAAATTAGTTCATATCATTTTTAAAGTTTACCGAAAACGATTTGGACCGAGTTTTTTTATTTTATTCTATGCGATCTGTTCTAGGGCCTAAGCACTCCCTACTCTTTCGCGGTTCACTTTTGATGCATTCATTGCCAAACGCATGCCTTACGCATTCATTGCCAAATCGAGAACGTACAGCTGTAGGTCCGATTTACGTATAACCACCTGCACATTGCATAGCTCCATGTCAGCCTATAGTACTGGCATGGAAGATGGGTCAGCCCATGAGTTGTGCACTCCGACAGGGGGTCATAGCTGTGTTCATTTCCATCACCGATCGTAATCAGATGATGAAAATCCCTTTTGCATTCTGCCCCTATCGGGATTCAAACCTGATACCTCCCGATCCAAATGCCAATGCTTTAACCGCTGTGCCATTTGGTCGGGGACCGAGTTTGATAAAAAAGAAATTTATTTCACCAAAACTCGGCATCTCTACATTCCAGCGGATTACCTATTCAAAATAAAACTTTATACTTGGATTTTTTTTACTATTATTTTCCTTACCGAAGCAAATAAAATTTCGATATTAGGAAAGTTAAACAACAAAACTTTTTCCATTAGTTGGGAGATTCTTGCGAAATTTTGTAGAAATCTGTGTACCGGAAGTAGGAGCCTCAATGGGAACTTTTCAAATTTTTCCGAAAATGTAAAAAGCTTCTACGGAACTTCTGTTACTGTGAAAAAAGCTTTAGTATGAAAATTTATTCTGAATAGTCAATCAGCGTGGTCTATAGAGATGCCGCATTTTTGGTGAAATCAAGTTTGTTTTGTCAAAACTCGTAATTTACGGTAAAATTTAAAATACGATCTGAAAAAATTCTGTTTGAAATTGAAATTACAATTTTTTCCTATATGCTATATACTTTCCAAAATATTTGTAAAAACGTAAAAGCTCGTATGGAAACTACCAGTTTAGGTGAGCTTTCGGCCAAAAATCATTAGGATCTTCCGATTTATGGAAAAAGCTAAAGTGTGGAGTTTCATTCCGATCAGTCAATTCATGTGACCTGTATAGAAAGGACAGAGGCATTCAGTAAAAAATCTCGATCTACAAATGAAAAATCGATCTCCAAATTTATGCAAAAGATTTAAGTATGCAGTTTCATTCCGATTCATTTCATCTGTCGGATCTCCCAAGTTGTAGAAAAAGTTTAAGTAAGAAGTTCATCCCGGTCAATCAATCCCTCTGGGATGTACAAGGCCGATTGCTTACAAATATAATTTAGAATCCTTTGGTTCTTAGTGATGCTTATCGAAAATACTGTATTTTTCAAAATATTTGCAAAAAACTCCTTTGGAAGCTGCCACTTCCAATGGACCGATTACGGTCACAAATCACTGGAATCTCCTGATTTATGGAAATAACTTAAGAATGAAGTTTCACCACGATCAGTTACTCCGTCTGAGCTGTAGAGAGAACACAGACATTTAATCAAAAATATCGAGGTCAAAAATTTTATGATTATTATCCAAAAAACGGTGTTTTGTCAAAAACGACCATCCACTTAAATTTTGGAAAATTGATCTGAACCGATTTTCTCATAAATCATATACTTTTCAAAATAATTGCAAAAAAAAACTCCTATGGAAGCTGCCACTTCCGGTGGATGGCCAAAAATAACTGGGCTATCCCAATTTATAGAAAAAGCATAAGTATGCAGTTTCATAGCGATCAATCAATCCCGTATGGGCTGTACAGGGACCAAATTTTTACTGCAAAAAATTTTTTTGACAAAAATTATCATTTCCGCTTAAAATTCTGAAAACTGATCTGAACCTGCATTGTAGCAAAATTAATTTAGAATTTGTGAGTTCAATTCTGTTTTTCTTGTTTAATTAAAATACACGCAAAAAAATGAAAAGCTCTGATGGGAGCTCTCAGATCTTTTGGAAAACAAAAAAGCTTGTATGGAAGCTGGTAATTCCGGTGAGCCGATTTCTAACAAAATTCACCCATTTTTTAATTCATAATCGTGTTTCTTGTAAACGAAATACATACTTTACAAAATATTTGCAAAAAACTCCTATTAAAACTGTCACTTTCGGTGTACCGATTTAAGCCAAAATTCAGTGGGATCTCCCAATTTGTGGTAAAAGCTTAAGTATCAAGTTTCATTCCGATCAATTAATTTGTTCGGGCTATACAGGGTCAAATTTTTGTTGAAAACTGTTTTTTGTGACGTCATTTCCGCTTAAAGTTTAGAAAACTGATCTAGAACGGTATTTTTACAAGTTATTTTAGAATCTTATAGCTCATATTCATTTTTCTTGTAAATGATATACTTTTCAAAATATTTGCAAAAAATGAAAAAGCTCTATGAAAGCTGCCACTTCCGGTGGACCGATTTCGAATACAAATCACTGAAATCTCGCAATTTAAAAAAGGTTATCTATGAAGTTGTATCCGAATCAGACAAACCTTCGAGGCTGCTGGAAGGATACAGAAATTCAGGCTGCATGCACACATGCACGCACAGATCTTTTAAGAGTACTTTTTTTTACTTTGGCAATATATCGAATGGTAAATCTGCAAAAAATTGGCGACCAAAATTATTCATAATTGCCATACTTTATTTTACAATTATGTAAAAGAAAGTAAATATAAAAAGACAGACTAAATAGCACAGTGGTTAAAGCTGTGCAGAGAGCAATTGCAACTCGGTCGAAGTTTAGAACTCATGTATCGACCGCACTCATGGGCCGACCGCCATTCGCACACCATTCTACCATACTCTCCTAAATTGTACATATAGATGTAAACGTCGATTTGTCTAGTTACGCAATAGGAAAGGACAGAAAAGCGGACCATGAAAGAGTTGGGAGTGCTTTGGTCTCAAAAGAGGTTGCAAATATTAAAAATAATTAAGTAACAAAAAATTAAAAATAAATCCTATAATAATTTTATGATTAAAACTCCTTTTATAATGGAACTTCAGTTCAAAAATCAGTTTGACTGGAATCCTTTTTCTGTTATTTGACTGGAAGGTCTCTTGATTTGCTTTTTAACTGAAATGCCCCTTTTAACACCACGTCCCATTCTGAAATAAGTATTGTTTGTCACTTCAAATAACAATATTCCGTAAAAAAACAAACCGTGCGCTGAATTTACTAATAATCTGTTGTTTTGTTTCAAACTAGAATGTGTTTTGAAAAACTGATCCAAATAATGGTCGTAAATGGTCGTGATAACTGCAAAAGTCGTATGTCACCAAATAATAAATTTCATTTTTATTGTTTCATTGAGAAATTCGCGTCGAACCGGGAAGCATCAACCACGGTACTTACTAATTGACATGGTATAAATTGCAGCAATTTATAATAATAATTTTAACAAAACAAATATTTTTGAAATTATTTAGAGTTCACACTGTAAAACTACATTGCACAACTCTATTAAACCAAGGCGCTGAAATGATACAAAATGTTACGTTCTAAGACCAAGAGTTTAATTAAATTCGCTTACAATAAATAATTAAATAATGTGGAAAATAATATTAGTTCAAATCCCATAGTTTTTGGTGTTATACAAAAAAAATTAAAAACCAAAACTGCGTTTTATCAATAATGAATAATATGATGAATAAGCATCAAATCCTTACGATATACACTCCGTCTCACTTGTTTAAGAACACTTATTTTTTTAAACATCAGATTGTTTCTCCTATACTATGTATAATTAAACAAATTTTAATTGTTATATCGGAAGAGGGCTCTATTAAGAAGATATCCCATACAGCAATTTGCAGGTACGTTAGAGTACCGCTACATTTTGTTAATAAAACGGAGTGCACCTCTAAAAATTGCATATTTATTTGTCTCACTTGTTTAAGAACAGCTGTAAAATCAATCAAATAAAAAACCTCTTAACGATGTAAATGTTCGAGTGACGAAAGCCGAATTCAATTCAAAAAATTTTTAATATCTAATTTGTGGCGAAAAAACAATTGCATTCGATTTGTCAACGATTTTTCATTTTTCGGAATGTTAGTGCATTCAGCGCGTTGTTGTTTGACATTCCGAAAAATCGTTGACAAGTTGTTGTTTTTGATCTAGCTATGAAGCTAAGAAAAATGTAAACAAACGCGCCGAATGCACTAACATTCCGAAAAATCGTTGACAAATCGAATGCAATTGTTTTTTCGACACAAATTTGATATCAGAAATTTTGTGAATTGAATTCGGCTTTCGTCACTCGAACATTTATCTCATTAAGAGGGTTTTTATTTGATATCAATGATTTTGGCACGGAGAAGTTAGTGTTATCTTGAGAATACGCGTCGCGTTCTCATATTTTCACTTGTCATTGCCGATCAATATTACGTGAATATTACTAGTCTACAACTTTCTTCGGTACCTCAGACAGAATTAAGCTTTGGAAATAAAAAATATGTTTTGTCAAGTGCCATTTTCCATCATAGCACAGAATTAAAGGAAGGCCATTACACAGTAATTTTGAAAAAGAATGGAAACTTTTTTAGAGCCGATGATGGCGTCATCTCACCATGCTCTTGGCCTCGAAATAGTAAAGACTTATATTATCTTTTTTATTTTGAAAAGTATAGGGTCAGGTCTCCTCATTAGGTTCAGATCGGTAGTTTTTTTTTAATATGTTCAGCACGATAGCCTACTTTCTGGTGTACTGTTTCTGGTGTGTGGTAGACGATTCCATTTACTTATTTTTGCATCTTCATTTTGTAGTACTTTAGTAGATTTTATTTCAGAATCCTTTACCACATGCCACAAACAGGTCATGCCGGGTGTGTTCTTACACACCCGGTTCTCGTAGGCTATCGGCTGAACATTTGTAGTTTAGTTTTTAGTGCATATTACAGAGTAGTAAATATTTAGATCAGATGCATGTGTTTTTGGTAGAAATTCGATTGAGTAATTCAACAATATTTTTTGCATGTTTCTTGCTGTTTTGTCTTTAACCACATGCGGCTACCAGTCATTTTTAATTCCTTAAACAATACAATAAAATATACATATTTTAGTGTATTAGTGGGAATCTATTTTTTAAAGAAATCATCATAAAGATTAAAAAAAGATCGATTTTATGCAAGGGGACTGTCAAATGTTCAATGTTTTTGATGATTTTTTCGATTACATCAATTTGTCAGTTTTTTCATTTTTTTTTTGTTATGAAAAAAGGGTCACTGGTAAAAATTCTCTTAGCAATGATAATAATATGATGTATTTATATTTGTTTCATTGTAATACGTTGATTCACTATCATTATGAACCGCAACGAACCGATATTATGGTGCATTTCAGCCAAAAAATGAAATTTTGCAAAATTAGGGTGGCTTTTAAGTTATGGAGGTTAAAATCTAAAATATACGAGTTTTCTGGGACAAACGGTTGATGTCATATTGTAGGTTTGTGGCTAATAATCCTGAAAATATAAACCAAAAGTCTTGGCTAATTTTTTAGCAATTTGGCTGAATGTGGACGGCCGATTTTGCATTTTTCAATTTTTTGGCCAAAATGACTCTCCACCCTAATTTTTTGAAATTTTTTATATGCTATTGGATAGCAATAACTTTCCAACGATATGCATATGTCCGGTGTATGTCAAAAAGGATCAGCGCTGCGGGCGTAGCTAAAAAGGCCAAAAATTGCCGTTTAGAGGCCTGCCGCGGCCAACATGGCGGCCAAATCAAAAAGCAGTAGAACAAAAGTTGCCTAATTTTTCAAGTACTACAAACCTTGAAAATATGAGATCAAATGAAAGAAGTACGGACAAACAAACAATATATACCAAAGCAAGGACGCAATAGAAAAATTTCCAAATGTCATAACTTTGGTCAAAATCATCCGCTTTGGACGTTTGAGATGTCGTTAAATTGGTATTGACGCCTACAGTCATAGTTTGCTAGTTAAAAAATAATTGGGGCACTTTTTGGGGGCAGTTATACCCGAAATACTGATTTTTTGGAGCAATTTTCGGAAGGCCATATCTGCACTCAATGTTTGTAGAAATTCATGCTTGTATACATTATTTGGGGCTACTTTTCAAGACATGATCTTGGCGGCTTCAAAGGGAAAAAGTTCGAAACTAGCTGTATATATACGAGTTCGACTTCCAGCACAGTAGGTGCTTTCATCCCTCGTTTGGACTGCCGTCCAAAGTGATTAAAATGAACAGTTTTCGTATGATTTGTTTTTGTGTTTGTAAATTTTATTTAATTTCAAATATTATTTAATCATTTAGTAATGAGTTAGTATTTTCCGTTTAGTATTTTCCACCCTGATGTTCAATAAATTCTAGAAGTCTATTGTATATTGAGGTGTAAAGTAACCCCAAGTAGCGAAGAGAAATTTCAGCCCAGGCTGATTTTATGGCTTCAATTAAATCGTCCTTATTCTCGAACTGCCTTTCTCCTTCGTTGACTTTCCGTGATAGCCATCCCCAAACGTTTTCCATTACGTTTTAGTCGGGCGAATAGGGCGGCCAATGCAACAGTTCTACATTTTGCTCCAGAATCCGCGCTTTGATTATCCTGGCAGTATGAATCGGGGCATTATCCTGCTGGAAAATCCCACGCTGACCATTAAAATATTTGGCAAATTTTGGAAAAGCTCGTTCCAAAACGGTTATAGGTATTTGCTGTCATTTTTGCTGTCTGAAAATCTAAATCAATTATTCCAAAAAAATACACTGATCTCCACACTATTACACCAGCCCCTTCACTGTGCCTTTTGCTAAAAATAATTTCCTTTTTTCTTAGGTCATGAAAATAATAATTGTATCCATCTGGCCCGTCCAAATTCAATTTTTTTTCATCGGAATAGACAACCTTATGCCACTCTCTGTCTCATCTAATGTGTTGCCTTGCAAAGCAAAGACGCTGGTTTCTGCATGCTTCATTTAACGGCGGTTTTTTTTAATTTTTTGAAATGTTGAATGTGGGGAACGCTGGACTACGCTGGAACGGTATTATATGATGGACGGTTGCTCTGCTTGCCGTAACACCGGTTTTAGCCCTTATTATTCATATTAAAATAAGTGATGATATTTATAAACATATTTCGATAATACGAAATGTGGCACTATTCTGGTAATCCCACGGGAATGAATTTATATGTAATTTCTACTGAGGAGAAAAATTTGATGTAAATATTTATAAATTGGGAATAATTTTTCTATATCTAAATAAGCAGGGAATATTATTCCCAATTTAATTATGTTTTCTAAAAATTTAACACTAGCATTTTATCTCAGTATGGTGGAAAAAAAACATTTGAACCGAAATTACATAAAAATTCTTTCCTCAGTTCCCTATTCCCGGAGAACTACCAGAATAGTGCCACAGGTCTACTTTATGCTATCATTCATAATTTTCAAATTTTGTCAAAAGTCTATCCATAAATCCGTAATGTAATCATGATGTTTGTACAAGCTAAGAAAATTTGGTTTCATAAATTTGATAATTTTTTCAAATCCTACCTTAAACCTTGCTAATCGTATTCACTTTGTGGCTATTAATGAGTATAAATCTTAAGAATTCAGACCAACAGCCAGTGTTTCTCGGGGTTGATTTTTAGGGCTGAGACCGCTTTTAGTTTTATTATTTATTGATGATATGATGGATGTTCTAGATTGTAAGGCTCTTTTATTTGCTGATAATTTAAAATCTTTAATCCAATTAAATCAATAAACAATTGAAATATTTTACAAAACAATTTAAATAATTTTCAGTTAACTTATGTTGTAATAAAAGCCATATATTATATTAATGCTAGAAAATCAGGAATTTAAAAAATTAAGAAAATTGTTTACAACATGAATTTAGATTATGCTATTAATAAGGTTTGAGTAGTGTATGACTGTATTTTAGTTTTAGGTATCTCAGTTGATAATGCTTTTAAATTTGGCTTTCATATTAATAACAACGAAAAATGCTTACAAAATGCTTGGTATATACGAAAATGCGCTATCATCATTTATTTTACTTTTTATTCCACTTTTTGGAGAGTAAGGGGCATCACTCTAGAAGGTCAATATGCCCAATTGTCAACCTCACCTGCATGTGATGCTCCCGGATAATTAACCAACGAGGTTTTGGCGACCGAGAAACGGCGGGATAACCGAACACCCAGAATCTACGGTAAGGTTGGTAGCAACCAGTCAGTATAAAGCAATGAGTTTACAACACTCTAACGAGGCCGAATTGATTCTGGGGTGAGCCAACCATTGCGATGCTCATTCAATCCTAGCTCAAAAACATCTAGATCACCATCTAGATAAGTACAGTCCGTCACTCAGCAGGAAAACGATAACGGAATACTGAACTACGCAGAATACTGAGTCCACTCTCCATAGACAAAATGGTATCACAACTTAGGGCGCTTTCACGGTCGCATTCGTTCCGACAATCTGTCGTAACATATATTTTTCAAACCAATCCAATCCAATAACGTTATTTTTTGTTCAGAGTTCTTTCCGTCAAGTTGGATTAACTTTATCTTTTTGTCTGAATGTACATTGTGAGAAGGAGATGACGCAATATCAGTTAAAAATAGATAGTTTTAATCGTTAGCAAATACACAAACACACCAAAAATTAACAATAATTCGGAACTGTCAAATATATCAATAATTTGGGAAGAGATGCAAAAACCTTCCGACAATTTGTCGTCAACTTGGAAATCATAAAAACAAAATTGATTAAACGCGGAATGAACAGCTAAAAGAATGAATGCAACCGTGAAAGCGTCTGTAGCAATGAAATCGCTAGTCCACACTGAAAGAAGTTCTGGAAACTCCTAATACTAGGTAGCTATAACGAAATCAGCACAATTACCTATACTAACACACCATATAGATGATGAGAAACGTGCAAGAAGAACGGGTTGGATATACAAACAAATGGAAAGACCGAGGAGAAACGAAGAGCAGTGTTCTCGCGAGAAGTCGGGGAGTATTCAAGCAAAAGTTAGTGAAACTGCCAAACCAGTGCCTGCATCTCAACAACACCAGCAACAATAACAACACAAAGTTGCAGTGAAGACTAAAACACCACCACCAATTTCATTTTATATTATTTATTTATAAAGAAATCTATCGAATAAGAGAAATCGTCTATTTTCAAGCGTGCATATTTTGTAATCTGTGCATCTTGTTGAGTACGCAGGTAACCGAGCTTTATTTCAATAGTGACGTTTTAGTGACTTTTCTTTAACCAACAAATTAGAAAGTTCTTTTGAATGCTTTCAATTCGTTTTACGTGCACAGCATAGTATCTGGATTAAGTTAATGTGATAAGCATTACAGAGTTTGCGAATATTCAAGCTTGAAATCTGTGTCCAATAACGACTATAGAATTGTGACACACAGAGCTGTAGCCACAAAGCTCACTGAAAGAGGTAAAGAGTGGGATACCTACGAAAATAAAAAAACCGAGAAATTAAGGTTATGGTCAGAAGTTACTTGCAAAAAGGAGGATAAATATATTTAATATCAACGCAATTTTCAATATGAGGGTTAAAATAGAAACACTTAAAAAGAACTCGAGATTAATCCCTCAATGCAAGAAACGTAAAGGCTTTAACCATACTCAAAGATATTGCGGCCGAGATTTTAGGTATATCGGTAGAGACAACGCGAAAGACTACCCTAGATGCCACAAATGCAAAGCTGAAGAAATAAAACATTCCAACCGACTCAAAACACTAACGTTATATAAGAAAAAGGATTCCAATAACGCGCAGCAGTTAACTAGGAATTAGCTACGAATTAGCTTACTGCAAAGCATGTTCCAGAGCTAGAAATTTTTCTAAACTTAGAAACAATAAGTGTCTTGTTTCGGAACTTCATTTTACAGAAACTACATTTATTAAAATACGTGACTATGAATGCTACCATGCTGTTCATCCAGGAGGGAATGCTAGAAGTACATGTACCATAATTATTAAAAATAATATTAAACATAACGAAGAACCCGGCATTGAAACAGAAAGTATGCAAGTTTAAACCATAAAAATTGAATCAATCAATAATAATGATCAAAAAAAAGACTACAGTTGACTTTTTTAATCACTACAGGACCAAATTTTATCATAGGCGGTTATTTTAATGCAAAGAATTTCTATTGGCGATCAAGGCGTTACATACATAAGATACCAGATATTCTTGACTTCTTTGTAACAAAAGGAGATTTAGAGGACCACACTTGGATCGAAAATAGTGAAGGACTGTCATCTCACTACTTCCTTTGATCATGACTCGGAGTACAATGATAATAAAACAAGATAACTGACCTAAATTACCAAACAATAAACGCAATTAGGATTTATTCAAGAAATTACTATCCAACAACCACCTTGGGAAAGCTCACCTATTTCTTATACCCTCACCCCCAACACAAGAAAACTTAACTATCCGCTTTAGGTCAGAGAATTATTGATTTATTTATTTATTATTTAGTACATAATAAAGCTTAGAGCTTATACACATTATGAAAAGTCATAATTAACAGTACAATTTTTTTTTAAATAGAATATTTAAAAATACATAAAATAGATTTCAAAAAATATAAAAAATAATAATGTCTAACATCTGGTAAATCAAGGAAAATAAATAATATTACCTCAGAGATTCTGAAAAAAGATTTCCTAAACCTTGCATAAGACCCGGTTGACTTAGCATGCAATGGTAAGCTGTTCCAACAGCCAACACCCTTAACATAAAATGATGAATTGAACAATGTACTATTATTTCGCGGTGATTAAGGATTTATTACGCGATAGATTAGGTTGGACCAATTTCTCAAACAAGTACGATGGAATATGTGTATCTAATAACTTATATATAGCCAGACACGTACGATATGTATAATAATCTTTAAGCGAGCACCCAATCACATTATGTAGAAACAAAGAAATGTGATCATATTTGCGAAGTCGATGAATGTATCTTACACCAGCTTTAAAGGCCCCATTTAATTTTTCCATATTATATTCATTCATTCCAAAAAGTATCAGATCACCATAGGAAAAATGTGGAAAACGTAGGCAAAAAATAATTTCCGTCTAAGCTTGGTTGATGCAAAATCAGTAACATTCCATAAACTTCGAATTTTCATAATGGTTTTACTACAAATCGCATGCTCATCCCACGATAAGGATTTATTAATTAAGACACCCAAGTCATTAACACAATCAACGAAAGGAATGTTTTCATTACATACTGTAATCGATGGGAAGGAGAATGTATCTACGTCATGCTTAACTAACATTTGATTGGGTCTTTTTGGGGTTTAACTGTAAGTTGTTCCGCGCAGCCCAATTTTGAATAGCTAAAATGTTATCATTTATATTACTTATTCCATCACTCATACTGCCTAGTAAACAACTAACGTAAACCTGTACGTCATCGTACCCATTTACTCTTTTGGTAGATCATTTATTTTTTTACTCTTTTGGTAGAGAGAAAACAGCAACGGATCTAGTACCGAGCCTTGGGGTACTCCGCACGAGGTTGTAACAAAATCTGAGAATGTACCGGAACTAAAGACAGTAAACTTTCTGCCTGATAAATAACTTTCAATAAGTTTACAGACGGAGAGTGAAAATTGGAAATTAGTATGTAATTTCTTGATTAAGGTTCTATGATTGATAGAATCGAATGCCTTCGAAAAATCGAGTAAAACTAAATTAGCTGCCTTTTGAGAAATAGCATACCGCCGAATATCATCCACAATATTTCTAGCCGTACACGAACTATGTCCTTTCCTATATGCTGATTGATAAGGATCTAACAGGTTAAAATCATTTAAATGAATAGTAATCTGAACTTTTACAATCTTTTCAAAAACCTTTAATAAAGAAGGGAGAATGCTTATAGGTCGGAAGTCAAACACAGTGGCACGTTTCTGCTTTTCAGAAGTGGAATCAGTTTAACACTTTCCCATGCCTCAGGAAAAGATGACATAGTTATGATATTATCCATGATAAACAAAAGAAAGTAACCGACAGCTGGAAAAATAATTTTAATAAACTTAATGGGTACAAGATCAAGACCAACACTTGCACCGTTCACTAAACTAACAGCTTTCTCCAACATAATAATGTCAACACACTTGAATGAAAATACAAAACTGGCCGCGTTGTCTTGTCACCCATAGATTCCCAAACGTTATGATGCTGGGAGTGGGATAAATGGCTAGAAAACTCCCTAGACATTTCCCTAGCAGAAAACAAGCAATCCTGATTCTCAAACTCGTGCTCCACAACACAAAAATATACGCAATTGTCTGTGCAATAATTTTAAACAACTTATAAATGAAATAAAGATCGAAAGTATAAATAAGGGACTTCGAAGTCTTACTGAACTAACGGATGACGTTTACTCACTTTGGCAAGCCACGAAGGGGTTAAAAAGAACGAAAATTCACATGCCACCTATCAAAAATGATGATGAATCCCCTGGTCTAAACAGTTAAACTGAAAGTCGTTCTCTTGCTGCCTATATTTGGAAAAGACTTTTCAACCGTTACGGAGACAAACAACAAATGAATATACAACTGTCGTAAACAAAGTAGATGAGCTTAACATAAGACATACAACCTTATTGGAACTAGAAACTCATCATTAATGGTATATATGTGTCAGAAAAGCTCCAGGTTATGACTTAATTACAGAGCAATTTGTGAAAGCAATTCCCGAGAAAAGTCTGCGTAAATTAGTTCAAAAAATTATTGCAGTCTTCACATTAAATTATGTTCCTCGTCAATGGAAAGTTGCAGATGTAATTATGGTTCCAAACCCAGGAAAACCAGTAAACGATAAAAATTCTATAATAGACCGATATCACTACTACCGGTCATACCAAAACTATTTGAGAAACTTCTGCTCAAGAAACTGAAACTTATAATAGAAGGGAGATATTTAATTTTACCACAACAATTTGGGTTTAGAAAAATTCCCTTTGCAGTTGAACAAAACCAATGAATAACGGGTGTCATTGAGGATGCACTTGAGAATAAGAAGATATGCTCCAGTATTTTCCTAGATGTAACTGAAGCTTTCGACAAAGTTTGGCCACAAAAGCTTGAATTTAAACTGCATAGAGACCTGCAAAAGCATTTTTATCAAGTCCTTCAATCCTACAGCAGATCGACACTTTAGAGTCAAACTTGAAACGAGTATTCAGAACTAAAAAGAATATCAGCAAATATACCACAAGGAAGCGTACTTGAACCTATTCTATTAATTCTTTGTACGAGAAATTTACTATATATTCAAGGTATTACAGTAGCAACATTTGCGGATGATACAGCTATCCTAGCGGTTGGAAAAAATATATCAGAAGCAACAACCAAACTTTAAAAGACATTTAACACTTCGTCAACTTTACAAACCAAAATATAAACTGGATTCCCGTTATTATCAACTCAATCGTAATTTCATATGCAAATACAGCAAAATACCTTGGCAACAAATAAACAAGCAGGGAAACATGTACAGCGATTATCTCGAAAATATTAAATTAATTTCATATTTTAGTAGTCCTTATGTTTATATCTGATTAATTACATTTTAGTGCATTATACTTTTCATTATTTAGCCTGCTGAATTATTCAGTCAAATGGTTGTTACAAATTTTTAATTTAATGAGCTGATTATTTTCTTTCTGTCTATCTCCAACTCTGTGAAAATTCGATCAAAAATTCTGCCAACAATAAAGTACGAGTATAGATGTACCGTAATTTGTGTATCATATACATATTACACGAATTCATCTAGAACTAGAAGATCCTTAGTTAATTTTAAATAGTCTGTTAAAATTTGAAAAAAACTACAATAATACTTGTAGAAATTGGTTTAAATAAAAATACTGTCTTGCCCCTATAGCAATAAGTATCCTATAACCTTTATATCATACATGAAGGTTACCGAATAAAAAATCTAAAAGCTAATCCTTAATCAAGCTGCATGCCAAATACTGTTCGCGTTTTATTCGAAGAAAATAATATGGCGCCTGTTAATATTTTTTTTCAGCTCTCAAAAAAATAAAAAAACATCATTATGTATATGTATTTGATATGTTGAACTAAAATGTTATACATACATTATACCAGTTTATACTAGAAAATACAAACAATCAATTCGTTTTATTATTTAATCGGCTCCAGACATTCTGGATCGAATAACAAAAACTGTGACCGAAAAACATGTAATTTTTATATGATGCCAGATACAGATAAGCAAAAAAAAAAAAAGCAAAACGGAGAAATCTTTATTAACTTTGCTTTTTTGGGTAAATCTTGCGCAATCTCATCTCGTGAATTTTTCGACAACAAATATATCTATAAATTATATGTCCTCGGATCAGTAGAACTAGAATATCATAAAAAGGAAATTTATAATTCTGCTGGTTCTGTTGAAAATTCCGAACATACATAATATCTACATACATATGACGTATAGTGATTTAAGGATACAAATAAATTTCTTCCGATTCCAAAAATCTTTATAAAGAAAAAGGATTGAATAGTATGGTACATATTATATGAGACTATGTACTAAAAGTCTATGTATTGCGTGTCGCCATCAAGGATTGTTTCATTTAAACTTAATATGACAATACGATGATGACATTATTTTCGAACTATAAATTAAAATTTTATTCTAGAGAATATACTTGATAACATATACTTTAACAGATATACACTCTACGAATTAATTCTGCTTACACTTTAAAAAATAAATTTGCTAATTGTCCTTTGACCTAAATGGAATCATAGTGTGCTGTAAATTAAAAAAGACAAAAAATGAAACCAAAATATATGTTAATCCATTTTATTAAAACCGGTTTTAATCTAAAAAATTATTAGTTCAGTATCTCCTTTATCATCAAAGCTATTAGATTGATTAATTAATTGAGTTTTACTTCTCGTAATGTATTCACGAAAGCAAACCAGCGCTGATTTCCGCGAAATTGTAAAAAACAAGCATTTAGGGGGTCAAACGCTACCTGATATTGCAAAACCTAAGAAAAAACCAAAATCTAAGTCAGTACATTGTGCAAACTTTTAAAAATACACGGAGTGTTGAATATTTAAAAAGAACTGGGCGCTTTCGTGTTCTTAGTGAGAAGGAAGAAAGAATGATAGTGCGAACTATAAAGAAATAACTCAGAACGTCTAGCAAAATTTCAATCGATGCTACACCAAGATTATGGAACAAATCTGTGTTCGCGTACAGTTCAAAAAACTTTGGAAAGGCACGGATTGTTCTCTAGAACACGTAACGTGTGGAATTCGCAAATTTGGAGAAGGACATTTGATTCTGGAACGGAGTAATATTTACATCATTAACCCATTCACATACTCACAGTATACCACCCGCACATATAGGAAGCTCCATGTAACCTGTACATTGACGTGGACGGTGGGTCGGCGCTGAATTCTGCACTCCATCAATTTTTGGACACGATGAGCCGGCAAGAGTTTGGCGTAAAAAAAGGACTATGCCATGGAAAGCGCAAATTTTTGATATACGGTTAAGCACGGTGGTGGCAACGTACTATTTTGGAGTGTATGGCGTGGGCTGGTGTGGTCAATTTGATATTTATTGACGAACATAAGGACAAATGCCAGTATCTGAATATAAAAGCCCATTTACAAGCATCAATAGAGAAATTGGAATTGCCGCAAAATTGGATGTTCCAACAAGGTAACGACCCCAAACATACAGCGCTGGTTGTTCGAGAGTGGTTGGTGTTATAACGCCCAAGCAATTACGCCCTCCTCCACAAAGTCCTGATGTTACTCCTATTGAACATCTGTGGGATTATCTAGAGAGGCAACTTCATAAACACCCTATTACTTCCAAGGTGGCATTATAAGTTGCAATAAGGGTTGAATGGGCTCGAGTACGGCCCGAATTCACACAAAAGTTGGTTGCGCCTATGAATAATAGATTAAAGGCAATTATAGGGTCTTAACTAGGGTCTACACGTTATTAAGAGAATTTCGTTTGTTTTAAATAGTAATTAAATTAATCGTACGATGAATTTGTTCGTAAGCAGTTGTATACAGATTATAATTTTTATTATTTTTTAGATTAAAACCGAACTTAGTAAAATGGATTAATATATATTTTGGTTTCATTTTTTGTCTCTTTTTAATTTACAGCAGACTACGACTTCATTTAGTTTAAAGGACAATTACCAAATTCATTTTTCAAAGCGTACGAAAATTAATCCGTAGAGTGTATTTCTTATAGAGTTATTGGGTAAAGTTGTGAATAATAAACTTTGAATATAAAACTGGAAAAATTTAGTTCTATGATCTGAGAAAACCACCCAACTAACAAAAATAGAATTACTTTCATTATTCCCAGATGAATTGAGGAAAACAATTCGAATTACGATAACATTTTATACCATTTTAATTTTATTTTTTATATTTTAATTGTATTAAAAATTCGAATAATAAAAAAATAAAATAAAATTTAATAAGATTAAAAAATGGATGATTAATAAAATTATTTTTTGTTAGCATTTTATACAAACACATAAAAAATTTAAAATTTACCGGATTCAAATAATACTTTTTATACTATTTGCCGTAGGCACTTGGCGAAACACACTAATACTTAATAAACACATTTTATTAAACACTTGTTTTTTATTTCGCAAAACTAGATTTTTTGAATATTTTAATTAAAAAATATGTTCAAAAAGTTTAAAAAATCACTCGATCGATTTCGACTTGTTAGGTCATCATCAGGAGTATCTACTGATTTGTAAAAGTAAAAATTTGTTATATATAGCAGAAAAAAGCAAAAAATAAACAAAAGAAGGAGGGACAAAAATAAAAAGCAATAAAAATTAATCTATTGATCGCGCAATTGGGCGATTAGTCATCAGCTGAGTAACAAAATTCAAGGTATACTGAAGTACATTTAATTACCCGACGTATTAGTCAAATTATAGAAAAGGGCAGGGGTCTATATTTGGTGAGAAACGAATTTCTCTCTGTTCGTTAAGGATATTTTGGTTAAGAAATATTGATAAAAGATTTTTAATTAAAATATTCAAAGGATTCAAATAAAATGTATGTGGACGTAGAGGGTGTAAGCCATAAAAGATACCAGATTCAAGTCACCGTAGTATATGGATATGCACGATAACATTAGCTGTTTTGCTTTGGCAAAGTCCGCTTAACTTTAAATAATCAATTATTAGTGGCCAATTTTGGTTGCAACAATATTTCCTTGTGGATTTCCAGTAACGGAAAATAATTTTTCATCATAGTTGGCTTTCATTTCAGTAGTTGAATGTAAGCTGAATCGGTTTTATGAAAGTCTTATTTTTGTTGGTTTTATTTAAAGCCAACTCTTCTTTAATTACTACTGATAAATACGCCAACTATGATGAACCATTATTTTCTGATTCTGGAAATTCACCAGCAAATATTGCTGAAACCAAAATTGGCCACTAATAATTGATTATTTAAAGCTAAGCGCAGCTACTATTTAGTAACACGGGGTCTTCACTAGACAAAATCGCTAAGACTTTCTCTCATAATATTTTATGTATGTGTATGTTTTTTTCAATGTATTGATAAATAATTATCAAACAAATATCATAACTGGGCATTTTAGTCTCATAATAATTTCTTCAAATCTCAAAAAATCCGTAAATATTGTCAACCAATTTATAGATTTTTATGTTAAAACAGTATAGCATTGACAATTTCACTGACATTTCGTAAAAATTTCATGATAATTTTTTAACATACTTACACATACATTCATAAATTTAGTCTCATGATAGAAAATTTCAGCGATTTTGCATAGTGAAGACCCCGAAATTGTTCGACGGTCGGGAAGCCTGCTTTTTTGTGCAAAGTAGTACTTTTGTATTTTTAAAATTTGGGGCTCTTGGCCATCTGTTGTAAACAGATTTCCTGTTTTTACTTAAACACTCCAACACACAACACACAAATCAAAGTAAATCCTAAACCATTTTGGAAATACTTCAGGAATAAACGCGAAATTGAAGGAAACCCTATTAATATGACCTATAACAATACCTGCTCTTCAAACGCTAAAGATAAAATATCAACGTCAGTCGCCGCGGCATGATGAGGTGACTGATTTTTTCAAATCAATAATCTCATTAAGTTCGAAACTGATTGTTGCGATTCTTGCAGATCTTCCATCTATAATTCAAATTAAGTTCTAATTTATCCGCGATCCAGTTTTAAAGGAAAGAAAAAGTATGGAGTGGTTGGGAAGTTGATTGTGTATAAGTAAGTATGAATTATCATAGTCGTTGTCATACAGATTTGACGCCAAATGGAAGAATTTCCTACGAATGTGTATTTAATTCGAGATATACTGAAATAGACCAATGTACGGAACAATCACAACAAAACCATTACAATAAAAACAACAACAACGTAAAATGTAAAAGTAATTCGTACACAACGAAAACATTAATGGTAAAAATGAAGTATAGATGGAGAATATGAAAGAATCGAATTTCGTACGCTCTGCAGTAATTTGCTAGTAGTACAACTACATGCGGTATTGTTCTATATATAGACAATATTCCTATGTAAAAATATCAACGTCAATCGCCGCGGCCTGATGAGATGACTGATTTTTTCAAATCAATAATCTCATTAAGTTCGATTTTATTGAATACATCGGTAAACACAAAAATAAAAGTACATAATTACATAACCGCAAAACATTTTGTCTGATGTTTAAATCTATTTAAATATAGCTCCTGCGCAAACTTTCATTGACATATCTATATAAATAGAAAACCTTACTTCGATCGATTAAGAGAGACTGACAACCGTCGGTTTGGTCAATGCCTCCTAAACTACAAGCCTCTTACTACTCTCATTTTTCGCACATGACGTCAATTTATGTCTAAACCGAGACTGCGCAATAATAATGTTAAGATATTTACACAAACAAAACAACTAGAGAAAACAACAAAAACGTCGACATAGCGTGTCGTCATCATTTGGTGTAAGCGGCCTGTAGTTTAGGAGGCATTGGTTCGGTACAGCGTTACGTCATCATTTTAGCTAATACGTCAGTAATAAAGATGGATTTAGGTGATAGCAGGATAGTAGTGCCTGTGTATGAATACGGCCATATATCAATATATGAACCTTGAATGTATACAGGCCTAAAAAATGTAAATAGCAAAAAAAACTTTTATACAAATGCTATGGAAATTCTTTATTGTAAAGTTTTTTTTTGATTTTATTTATTTATGTCTTGTAAATGTGGCAGAAAAATAAATTTATTTTCACCTGAGCATGAGCTTTGTTTGTTGATCTTTAATTTTGATAAATTGTTTTTCATTTTTAAGGTAGTTTTCATTCAATATTTTACAATTTTTAACTATGATGTTTTTAATTTGATGGCCGTCGTAGTAAATATACCTCACTAAACAAAATCATGGAGTATGTTGTTAAACGGAAGCTGTCAAATTTTTATGACATTAGATTGAATATTTTCAAGTCGTTTTTGTAAAGTGACTTTGGATTTTTTTTTTAAATATGGAAAAATTTGAATGACGTGCAGTGAATAAATACTTTCATTTAAAAGGTTTAAAACCAAAAGAAATCGTCGTTGAGATGAAAACAGTAAGTGTTAGATAAAGATACACCTTCAAATGCAATCGTGTATAATTAGGTAAATGAGTTTAAATTGTGGACATTTAATTGTGGACAATTGTGGCACAAGTGGTAACAACGCCTGAAATGGTCGAAAAAGTTTATGAAATCATTAAGAATGACCATCGTATAAAGTTGTACAAACTCGTTGATATTATAAACATCTCATCTGAACGCGTACACAACATCATACACGAAGAATTACTTATGAAAAAGCTGTCAGCAAGAAGGATGCCGCGTTTTTTAACGAATGTTCAAAAATTAAATCGAATGACCATTTCTAAGCAATGGTCGGAGATGTTTCATCGTAATCCAACTGAATTTTTGCGTAAATTCATAACGGTTGCTGAAACATGGGTCCATCACTACACGATATAATCAAACCAACAATCAAAACAATGAGTAGAAGCTGGTTCAAGTGCTACCAAAGAAAGCAAAAGTTGTTGCATCATCTGGTAAGACCATGGCAACTGCCTTTTGGGATGCCCAGGACATAATATTCATTGATTATCTTGAGAAGGGTAAAACTATCAAAAATTTGATGAATTAGGCTTCGAATCGCTTCTCCATCCTCTCCACATTCACTGGGTGTAATCTAGCCCCTTGTGACCTTTCTTTATTTCGAAACATGAAGAAATAGCTCGATGGAAAGAGGTTTGTGTCAAATGATCAAATAATGGCAGAAACGGAATCTTTCTTTGAGGAATTTGATAAACCCTATTTTAAAGAAGGTTTTCTGGAATTGGAAAAAAGAAACTATGTCGAAAGTTAAAGTGAATCCACCATCGTATAGAGCATAGTTTCTGTGGATACATGAAGAGTAGTTATTTTTTCGCTTTGCTTCTTCTCTACGTCATCTACTCTTCATGCATACGCTATGATAAACATATCATAGCGGAAAATGGTAAAATTCTGAATGAAAACTACCTTAAAAATCAAAATCAATTAATTACAATTAAAGATAAATAGATAAAGTTCACGTTCAGAAGAATAAAAATTTATTTTTCTGTCACATTTACGAAATATAAATAAATAAAGTCAAAAAAACAGACTTTACTAAAAAGAATTTCATAGCATTAGTATGAAAGCTTTTTCTTGTTTCCGTTTTTGGGGCCTGCATACATTTTGCAAACCACATTGTTTTGTATTTGCCTTCTACTTGGCCGTGTACAGTTTATACAGTGATAGAAGGGTACAGATAAAGGGTATTTCATTTCGAGGTCAAGAATTGTCGATCCCTCATCGCTGCATTCCTGCTCATATTTCAGCAATAACGCGTCGAATGTTGGCTTCAAAGTGTTAGTCTCTGATTTATCAGCGTAGACAAGCGACTTCACACACCCCAAAGAAAATAGTACAGCGGTGTTAAATCACAGGGACACGGTGGCCAGTTGACAGGTCTATTTCTCGATATTAATCGTTCATCAAATGTTTCTTTGTTTCTTCGTCTTGTTGGAACGGCATGTCTCAGATATCAATATCATCCAATTGATACACAAAAAATAGTAATTATGCCTCTATACCGGTATTCGTTGACTGTAACGTTTTGACCAGCATCATTTTTATAAACACATATGGTCCGATGATTCCGTCAACCCATAAAGCATTACATAAATGTAATGGTTTTTGACCATGGCTCGAGGATTATCTTCACTCCAAATGCGACAATTCTGCTTGTTGTCATAGCCATTCAACGAAAAAGAAATTTCATCACTGAAAAAATTACATAGAATTTTTTTTTTTTTTTAAGAAAGTATTATTTATCCAATGGACTTCATACCCTTTTAAGGTCAATTAATACCCCCTTTTCATGTAACCGCCCATTCACCTACTCACACAACTACAGTATACCACCTGCGCAATACAAATTCCATTCCAACCTGTACGGTGCGTTGGTGCTGAATTCTGCACTCCAACAGAGGGTCTTAGTTGTGTTTAATAACGTTACCGATCGTAATCGGAGATGAAAATTCGCTTTGCATCCTGCCTCTGCTGGGATTCGAACCCAGTACCTCCCGGTCCAAGTGCCGAAGCTTTACTCACTGCACCACTTGTCCGGTTAATATGGAAATGAATTTATATGGAACTAATTTATATGGAACTGTGCAAGTGGTGCAGTGGTTAAAGCTTCGGCATTTGACCCGGAAGGTACTGGGTTTGAATCCCATCAGAAGCTAGATTCAAATAGAATTTTTGCATCTAGCTTCTGATGGGACGATCGGTGATGTTAATATATAAATACAACTAAGACCCTCTGATGAAATGCCGAATTCAGCGCCGACCCACCGTACACGTTAATGTACAGGTTGACATGAAGCTTGTAATGTACAGGTGGTATAATGTAGTTGTGTGAAGAAGTTTGCTCCGATGTCAAAATTGGTTTCGGCCCATTTACCAAATTGGCGAATTCGGCGACCTGCACAAGTTGAATCGTGTAAGCATGTAAACCAAGATTCTTAGGCATAATCCTCCATAAAGATGTTGGATCAAGTCTCAATTGTTGTGCACGATGACGAATCGGTTCATTTGGATTCTATTCAATACTACGCATAACAGCTGCCACCGCCTGCTCGGTGCGCGCCATATGGAGTGCGCATTATTTAAGAAGGATATGCCCTTAGGCCGTGCAAAATCAACATTTACTATGTATATATTTAGGATCCAATCCAGATCGAGTTAAGTTTGGATTGAAATGAACTTATCTTTTTGTATAAGAGTCATGTTGAGATCAAATCAAGATTGAGTTGATAATTTGAGATACCATCAAAAATATATAATTTCAAACCATGTTCTTAGAAAAAAAAAATATTTTAACAGTCGCACATCGATCCAATCGAAATCGTCTACAAATATAATAAAACGGTAACGTGGTCTAGCCAAAGGGCTACAACTCTCCAAACTAGAATATAAATTACTATAGAAGATTTGTAAATCAGTTGTAATAAATAAATATAATTAAAGAAAATAGTCGCACATAAAAAATTGTCAAAATTGAAGGCACACCAACACTAACTCGTATTATCGTAAACGATATAAAAATGGCCTTTTCTTATTATTTACGTTTTATAAATATTTATTACTTTTGTATTTCGACTCGAATCCGTTTCCATTGATTTTTTTAGGATTGAGTTAACTCGTCTCTTTTGGATTGAGTCGAGTTAACGCGAAATTGGCGCGATCCTGTATATGTAATATCAATCCGGACTGAATTCTTAATATATGCGTGGTAATTGGTTATCTGCAACGGCAAAGCAATGTCGTTTAATATTGGATGTGAAATAATAGGAGGAAACTTAGACAGAAATATCGATTTTTTAGACTACATAGAGGTGAAATAATAAATGTGTGATTACAAAAATAATATTCTTCGGTGTCTTATTCCCGGAATGCTGATTAAATGGGCATTTCAAAATTCGATGGATGTGAAATAACCTGCTCAGTCACCAGCTGACAAATGTGGAATTATACTAAAGAATTATCTATACCTTTATAAACATCGAAAAATATCGTTTCAGAAGTATTCATCAATATTTTTTTAAACATAAAGAAAATGAACAGGTCATCATTTAAAGGTTAAACTTAACTTGAAATCTAATTAGAGTACACCAAGGTGTTTCACAATTAAAATCGAGCAAGTCGTTTTAGAATATTTTTTCATAAAATAAATTTAGGTGACACACCCTGTATTCTAGAAAATAATTAGATAAAGTTGTAAGTTGGTAGTATATTACGATATATATATATATATATATATATATATATATATATATATATATATATATATATATATATATATATATATATATATATATATATATATATATATATATATATATATATATATATATATATATATATATAAATTTATAAATATATATATATATATATATATATATATATATATATATATATATATATATATATATATATATATATATATATATATATATATATATATATATATATATATATATATATATATATATATATATATATATATATATATATATATATATATATATATATATATATATATATATATATATATATATATATATCAGGCGACCTAAAAGTTTATTAATCTTATTTAAATCCCACAATACATTTGTGTATATGTCATACGGTTTTACTCTTATGATGAAATGAAAAATTCGAAAATAATTCGTTTCTTGTGCGCAGAATAAAAAATAACTGTTACAACGATATCCCAAAAGCAAATATTTATGATCAATAATAATTTTATTTCGTTATTGCGCGACCCATCGGGGGCTATATCAAAATTTATTATTTGAACATTAAATTGAACGAACTGAAAACAACGTAATATATTGCAGTACGAAGGCTCTACCTCGCCTCGAACATGTTCATTATTCATACTCGTAATGTGGAAGAACTTTGTCACGTTTAGACATTCTGTATTTATAGGTACTTACCGTCTGGTGTATTGCGTGCAATTCATGATGATTGCTGTTCGACTTATGCTTATGTGTGTGATGATGTTGATGTGGATGGATATTGTGCTGATAAGGCGGCGATGGCATATTATGCCCGCTATGTGGCAAGTGCGAATCATGTTGTATACCAACTTGATGTCCGTGATGGTGAGGTAAATGACCTTGAGCCGCCTCCATTAAAGTTGGCTGTATATGGGTCACAAATTGAGCCATAATTTCTAATTAATTTTAACGTTCTTGTTTTTGTAATATCTTATGTTAAATACTAATTTTTCATTTCGGTTTATTTAACCAAACAAACTATAAGCAGAGTAACACAAACAATTTTGGATATTTTAATTTCACAGTGATTGTCTGTCGTCATAATAGTGAGAAACGTCAAATAAAATTACTGACAACACAATAAACTAATTCACTAAACTATTACATACTTTATGCACGTAAAATTAAATTTTAAAATCAAGCACCCATCATTTTGGCAAGCATAATATTACTTTAGCTCTTACTATTTTCAAATTATTAATATTAAATTAAGCAGACGAAATTCTATTTTTAAATTAATGTAAAAAAAAGAAGTATTTTATTGTAGTCCCGACACACAAATAAATGATTGATAAATAATCACTAAACTAAAAAAATTCACAAAAAGTTAAAATATTTTTTTTGGAAATTTTCCAATTA